>BGPR01000020.1:941803-1067505 GCA_013235015.1 Araneus ventricosus | reverse complement strand
GTTGTAATGCCGATATCTTTCTGAATACTAATGATATTGAACTGAATTTTTTTATATAAGTTGCCCTATATATCTGGCTTTAAAGTTGTGAAAGAAAAATTACACTATGTTTCGCGCATGCGCAGTAAAACACTATTTACTAAAAATGCTCATAATTCCTGTAATATTCAACAATTCTTTTCCAAAGTTTCACACAAATGCTTCTCTAACATATTGCCATTTTTTCCGTAAGTGTCGTATAATATAACAGAATACTCTGCATGTTATAAGCAAAAAACAGGTGGGAAAATTTGAGATGTTTTAAGAAAACCTTTATATCTTCCCAAGTATTTGCGCTGAGTTTACAAAAATTCCTGTAAATATTATGCACATTAAACATTACCATTTCTGAAAGTTTCATCTTGTTATCAGTATTATGTGAAGAGGAGTGGTCCAAAAACGTTTTTGTGTTCATCAGTTTGTAGACGGTCCCCTAATTGCCCTCAGGACCGAATCTTCAATGTAAAATGTGAGTTATTGTTCATTCTTTACATGTCCGAAGTTTAAAGGCAGTCGGTTAAACCATTACGGAGAAATTCTAAAAAATGTGAAAATCTGCAAGTGTCCGGATACTTTTGGGCATATAGTGTATCGTCTCTATGAACATCGTCAACAACGGTACGTCCGTTCTCAAATATGTTACACCACTTTGCTATAGCTTGACGCTATTTGCATTTTGACCATACACTTCGTACAACTGCCGATAAATTTCGGTGCAGTTACGTATTTTTGCCCACACTAAAAGGATCACTGCGTATATTTCCAATTTGGACGCCACCAGTAGCTGCCGAAACGTGTTCACAACTGAATAGCAAGCAAACTAAAATTGTAGCGTCCAAGCTGTTGCGTTACGCGGTACAGATAAATGCGTGAAGAGTGACCACAATGTTTCAACAAAATAACTTTTTCCCAAGAAATTTTACGAAGGAGTGCAACTAACTTTTTGACTGGCCTACGTAATTTCTTCACTACTACTTTTAATAATGTTTAACATTAAATTTTTTCAGCCTTTTTAACATCAAATATCATTTTGAATTTGTGTCCAAAGTTTTCCAGTTTCATCAGAAAGCAAATTGTACTCGTGTTTGAACAATTAACAAACATAGTTTATCAGAAAATAAACAAAAATGGTAAAATAATGCCGCAAACCTTTTTACATCAGCAGGTATTCACTTTATTTATCTATTTTTTCTTGTTCCTCTAAATTTCATTTTGACCTTATGAACAAACATCCGGAAAGGTCCATCTTCTATATCTAAGAACCAAAAATATCTAAGATATTCGCTTCCATAATAAATTATTCAATCCATTTCAATGTTTCAATCGCGTTAAAAACTAAAAGTCTTAAGCATTTTTTCCCATAAAATATCATTTTGAACTTCTATCCAAAATTTTCCAGTTTTACCAGAAAGCAAATTCTTCTCGTGTTTGAGGTTTAAATTAACAAACCAAGTTAATCAGCAGATAAAGAAAAATGGCAAAATAATGCCCCAAACATCTTTATACGAGCAGGTATTCACTTTATTTATTTATTTTTTCCTTGTTTCGCTAAATTTCATTTTAACTTTATGAGCAAACATCCGCAAATATCCATCTTATTCCATATCTTAGAACCAAAAGGATCTAGGATATTTGCGTCAACTTAAAAGGGTTCCCCACAAAAATTAATTTAGCAAACAAAACTAGGAAGACAGGCTAAGCTAGTAAATTACTTGAGTTCACAATGCGTCCCTCCCTTCAGTGAACGTCACGAATGTAAATGGGGTAATACATTCAATAAAAGGAAATGGTGGTACTTTTTCTTCTCCAAGGCTATGTTATCTTTCATCTTAATACTTTGTCAACATTGCGTCTGGTAAGTAACACCATTCTTTAAACTAATATGTTAGAACAATGGATTATAATCTTTTTTAGCTTGACGGGAACATCATTGAGACACTTACTTTGTTCGTTGACTATTTATATCCTTTTAACAACTCTATTTATGATGATTCTGAAAACGTTGGCTTTGTAACTGGCAAGACTGATTTCTTAAAATGTATAAATCTGGAAGAATTCTTATTTTAGAATAGTTTAGCCTGTTATGGACTTCACTAAACAAGTAATATGGGTCTTTGGCCTTTTTATACACATTTATTTAACTTGACTTGTGCCAAATTTGAAAAAGTGGAAATTTATGATCGATTTTTCATTCACTCCTTCATGTGCTAGAGTTTTGAAATTTTGTACATATGTATATTGCGGATGAAAATACACTATTTTAATATTTTCAGAACTTAATTATAAATTAATAGCTTAATATAAACAAATTTTTATTACATACGACTAGAACCACCTGATGGAGATTTTGAAGAAAAAGAATTTAAGATTCCTTAATATTTATAATAATGAACTAAGTTAAAGACTAAACAAAAGAAAATAAGTAAAATGAAAAAAAATCTTTTTAGCTCATTAATAAAAGTATGTTTTCAAAAATTGTTTTTATTAAATTAATTTCATTTTCAATCTTTATTTATATAAATAGAATTCTGTTTGAAATTTTTAATTGGAAAAGATTCTGTCGGTTTTTTTTAAATATGAAAATTTGAATCCTGCAAAATCAATTGAGCAAGCAAGATAAATTTTGCACTCTTTTTTGCTCTCATTTAGTAATTAAGAGATTGATAGTTTTCCTACGGAAATATAGAAAAAGAGAGGGATCTCCCGACAGTGGATGATAGTTACTTTACGGTCAAATTCTACTTTAAAAATAAAAAGGAGAGTTGGTTCAGTTTGAAAGTTTCTGTAAAAGTTGAGCTGATGCGTGCATCAGTGGGTCTAGTGGGGTTCGAAGTTATCCATGGGGCTTAAACTATGGGGTGCAGAGTGCATGATCGCAAGAACGCGGCTTATCTTAGTTTTAGTTACATTAACTGCCCGTTTTGAAAAACATGATGACTATTTTAGTACAGTCATCTTCAATTTTCCATGCCACCCCCGCGGGCAAACTTTTGAGCCTCGACGTCAGATACAATTCGCACCATGCCCACATACAAGTCGCATGTTTTGTTTGAATCGCGTCTCGAGCCTGCAACCCTCCGAGACCTTATCCCCAGGCCACCCGGCCTCTGCAAGAACGAGGATTTCAGTCTCGATTTTATCAATCCTTATATTAAAAATGGATGAAATATAAGAACAAACAGTTAAAACGGGAATTCTTGGAGAGAATCAAGAAAGTGCTTTTCCTTGTTCAAGTCGTTAGAAGAAAAGATCTGAGGTTTCTTCCAACCACCAGTGATGTCATCAACTCTTTTCTTTACTTCATTAGCCATTCGTCTCTCATGGAGTGACACAACAAATCAGCAGCGTAAAACTATTTGCATAATGATTAGAGGACAGACAAATAAGTTCCATCAGGGGAGAGAAGCGCTGATGGCCAAGTGGTACAGCTTTCGTATCAGTGATCAGATGCAGTAAACTTAATCACTGACATCCCACGAATAGATTGGTGTAATTGGTCACTGGTGTAAAGTCATTGCACTATTGTAAAAATCATTACACTTCGTAAGGTACCCTCAATCTTATACACATTTTTCATTCGACTGTAATTGTCAGTTCCACTAACATCTTCTGCCAACAATAATTGGAATACTGCGCTCTGCCTGTTTGGAGAAATCCATGGCTCGATGTTACTTGTTTTGTCTCTTCTGTTTCACTCAACGACACTCCACCGCTAACAGTTTTCTCCTGACATATTTTTCATATTATTTAACATACATTATTTAACATATTTCTCCTGATATACACAGCCATATACCAAAGAAATCTGAAAGTTTTATCACGTATAATGTCACCTGAACTAAAGTCCCACTTTCACCTGGACTCGCTGTATACTTAATCCATTGAATGGAATTTCAACGAAATGTTATACTGATTTTGTTAACACTGAGGTACAAGTACTTATTTCTATAAAAAGGAAGCAGAATTTTTTTCATAAATCTATATAGGAATTTTGTTTTTTATAGACTTTTATTTTAGTTGACTTGTTTCATGTTTGTGAAATTTTGTAATCGATTTTGCACTCACTTCCTGGCGTGCTACAGTTTTGAATTTTTTTACAGTTATATATTCCTAATGACAGACAATACACTATTTAAATATTCTCAGAAATTAATTATCAATACACTATTTACATATTTTCAGAAATTAATTAATGATTCGAAACTAGTGGCGCCTCCTGGTAGGGAATTTTAGAAAAAAAATGATTTCAAGAGTCCAAAATATTTATAATAATGAATTATAAATGAAAGATTTAAAAGTAGAAAATAATTAAAACAGAAAAAATTTACTTTTTAGTACACTAATAAAAGTGTGTTTTTAAAAAAATCTTTTTATTCCATTTATGTTGTATCAAACGATACAGTCATAAGTGATCGGAGATTAAAGGTACTGTCTATTAAGGAACTCATATTCTTTGTTACATTATTAAACTGCTTCATTTTAAAAGAATTTTTAAGAAACATTTTGCTTTCTTTTATCAAAGAGAGATTTACTGAGAAAGAAACAAATAAAGTTTGTTCAAACTTGAATTCATTTTTAAAATTTCTATGTTTACACAATAATATCTTTTATTTAATCTTTTCTTATCTCTTAATTAGTCATAATACACTCTAACCCGAAAATCTGCAGAATTTGAAAAATGGGTAAACTAAGTAAAACGCTTTAGACAATTGCCAATTTACTTAAGATTCTAGAGAATATATTAATTGGCATTTGAGAGAATTTATTTGTTTGGTAAATAAAATAATACAAAGTATGAAGGGTCCAAAAGTAATTTGAAACTCCATTTCCTTAAGTTGAGAAATATTTCGAACGATAAATAATTAATAAAAGATATGAAAAGCGATTCATCAAAAATTTATGGAACATCCTGTTTAAAAGATTATTAGTAGTCCTTTGAATAATTATTTTTAATCATAATTCAAATTTATGCTGTTTGTTGATTTTTGAAATACAAAAGTATTTTGCATCAATGTATATTATCTAATTGGTCATCTTTCATTACCATAAATTTTCTGGAATTATTTAAAGTTTAAAATATCTAGTTTGAAGTCAATTAAGAAAGTAAAGTAATACAAAATTAAATTTTCCCAAGTTTAATAAATCGTTTTAGGTGTTAAATGTATTAAATATGTTGTTCTGAACCGGGGATCCATCAGCAAATATTTATACGGATTACAGAAATAGATAATAGCTATTAACAATCTTAGTTGCTTCCGTTGCTTAAAATACAACTTTTAAATAGTATCAGCATTTCAAAATCTAGCATCATTTTCATTACATAAATGTTTGAAAATTCCGGTGGAGTTTGTCCTTGATGCAGATAAATCTAACAATAGATTAAATTGGGAAATAAAGTGGATAATGGGCTCAAGTAGATAATCGAAAGAGATTAAATCAGACTCTTCAGATGGATGTAAGTATTCATGACAACACCATTAATTTGAGTCGAAAGCTAATCACATCACAACAAAGAAGGAGGTATTCCCGTAAGGATAGCAATTAAAGTGTTTGGTCTATCGTCACTGTTATATCGAAATGATGATTGACACAAAACACTTTTATAATGTTAGCTACATCTGCTCTAAAATTGTTTTGTGTGATATGTTATTCTCGTATGTTGTTACAAAATGACATACGTCGCTAGTGGTTCCATCTGTTACATTAAAATTTCGTATGTTTTGCTGTGTTTGGTTTATGGCATACGATATTTTTATACAACAACAACGAAATATAAAATCGTTTAAATTTTCCGTGGATATGTTGCCGCTGTTTAGGACAAGATACTGACTGATTGGCTATGCTTTGACATTTTGTGGCATATCATTCGAATTTCGAAAAAGCAATGCAACATTTCATTTGGCTAGCTCTGTAAAGCAGTTTTTGGCATTTGAAATTATTCACTAACTAATGAGTATTATATTTTTAAATAAATTGGTAAAGCCGTAGTCTATCCGTCTAGATTTCTATAACCAAAGATATCGCCAATTTTACATTCTCGTGTAAGTCAATGCAGGATCAAGAGAACGCTGATGTAAATAGGAGCCTTAATAGATTGTTTATTTTTAGTGAAATGTTACTTGGCATAACACAACATATTGTCAATATTGAAACAAACAAGGGTTTAAAACCAAAAGGATTCAATTCTTAACAACACCGAATCAAATATCGATATTTTTATTGCTCAAAGAAAATTCTCGACTTCACAGTTAAGCTTCTTTTCTTTAATTCTTTTTTATTTCTATTAATTCATTTTTGATTTATTATAATTTTGGAATAAATAATTATTATTTCCTAATTGATTATAACATTTAATGAATTATTATTATTTTCTGATTGGTTATAACATTGATTAATTATTGTTTTCTAATTTATTATAGCATTGATTAATTATTATTTTCTAATTTATTATAACATTGAATTTATTATTATTTCTAAGTTATTACAATATGAATAAATTATCTTTATTAATTTTGACTGAATTATTATTGTATAATTATTATTTCTAATGAATTATTTTCATTTCGAATTAATGATTTATTTAGTTCTTCCAATTATTGATTTATATTTATTTTATGAATTTCATTTAAAAACTTAATTTTATAAATTTTTATGCTAATTCATTATCTTGATTTTTTTATAATTTTAGAACAGGGGAAAATATTATTTTTTCTTCACATTTCTATACTGTATGCATACAGTAGTTGCCAAATGATTTCCAGAAATTTTTTTATAGTACTATTTACGAGTAATTGTAAAAATTACTCGTAAATTTGTAAAGTAATTTTGTGGCAGACCATTCAGGAAATTTAAATGTTTCAACATAAAATCTACTGAAGGCAAAGGAAAAAAATCATTGAAAGTAATTAATATACTTTTAATGAATTTCTCGAAATTCATTATCAAACCGAAATCAAATTCATTTTACCAAATGATTTAAATTCAGTAGACAAATGTCTTATACAAAATATTTGTTGTGAAAAACAGAAGACACATTTATTTTTGTTTTTTACTCACTTTTTTATTTATCATTCTTTTATTTCTTTACTTTTTAGTACTTTTATTTAGATTATTAATTATTTTTCTCTATTAATTCTTATACATTTATTTATATTATTTTTTTTAAATATTTCATGTTTTAAATATCCATGCACCTACTGTTTTTAATTATTGTTTCTTTTAATCATTGTTATTTAGAGTATCAATATTAGATGGAATTTTGTGTGATAATTTGCCATTTAGTTTCTGCTTTTACTCTCTTTTATTCACTTCTTTCAATTATATTTCGTTGTCTTATTGCTTGTATTCCTTTTTACTTTTTCTTCATTATTTTTATCTATTTTTGAAAAGGAGTTGTTTAGCACAAGGTTTGAGTTGTGCAATACACTTCCTTTTTAAAGCTTAGTGTTGTATATTAGTAGGACACGTGGTGTAGCTCAAGTTCATAATAATAATAATTATTATTATTATTACCTTCAATCAAGATAATTTGTACAAATTACCTAGTTTTGCCGCTATAATAAGTTAAAACATATTTTGAATTACTATAGACAGTTAGAAAAGATAATATTTTAGTTTCAGAAAACCCACAGCTTAAATGATTAAGTTAACAAAGAAGCCAGCACAAGCTTTTGTTTTCATAAATCAGTTGAAACTCAGTCGCATTTTTTGATATATTGAAATGAATGCAATCTAAAATAATCACACTTGCGCTTTGAGTCTGAAAACCTACCAAAAATATTCTCATGAAAAATAAGAGAGGGCAGCACGTGATCTCTGATCGTCATATGAAATCGGAAAAAGAAGAGGGGGTCGAAAGATGCCCAGTTGCGTGCTTTGTAACCGTCCCTCTCTGAGGGTTGAGGGATTCCTACTTGTAGGTGTCGCTTTGTGTTATGAATGCCACATTTGCTTATTGTTTGAGAGTGTACCCTCATTATATGTTTTAAAACATCTTAAACATTAACAGATTTGATACTCAAACATTTCCCCCTTTAATTCATATTCATTAATAATACACCGTACTCATTTAGATAGTATAATCTTGTGATTTAAAGTTCGTTGCTCACAATATTTATTTCAGTTATATTTTTCTTTCTAACCAAAAATAAAATGTTCTTAAACATTTCCAAGAAATATAATTAAAAATTTAATAAGACTAAAATTTGTAATTAAAAGTTTTATAAGCGGAATTAGCTGTTGTAGCATTTCTTAAGATTTTAACATTCTTAATTACTTGACTGTTAAATTTTGGCTCATATCTAATCTTTCGCCTTCCCGGTTTAAAAAATGGTCATGGGACAGATTTCGGAATTCATATTCTTGATTTTTTACAAGCTTTTTAATGATAGCTGCATAATAATTAAACTCTATGATTACGATGTGATATATATAGATATACATATCTTTACTTGGATATACTCTCAATTCGTTTATTCATATTCTTTCGAATTTGATATGAATGTTTATTATTTTATTGTTTTTCTTTTATGTTTTGCCTCTTATATATATATATATATATATATATATATATATATATACACATACAAGAAAACATTAAAAACACGTTGTAAAAGAAAAACCAAAACAATAAAAAGGAACAAGACGCCAACGTCCGGGATGCGTCATCAGCAAGGGAAATCCCGAACGGGCGTAAACATAAAATTCTGTGTTTTCTGAACACTAAACTCTAGCAATAAAGCCAAAAACAGTTTGTTTCCCCGGAACACCGAACAAAAACCAAAGCTTGAAACAAAGCAAAAAGCCCAAGTCCAATTGAAAAAAAATAAAATAGCAGCCCAAGTCCATTAGAAACAAAACATATTAAACCCAACCCCGAAACCAACAAAGCAAAACAAAAACGAAGAAAAAGGTGTCAAAACTCACCCAAAAATCCACAAATGAAGAGACCATGGATTCAAATGCAAAAACACGCGGCACGAACAACAGTTCAAATGTGCTGACTTGACGTTCCTTTTTATTGTTTTGGTTTTTCTTTTACAACGTGTTTTTAATGTTTTCTTTTAATGTTTTCTTTTATTAATATTTCTCACTTTTCGGTTGTACTGCTGCATTGGCGCATTCACCACATTTGTGAAGTTTTTTTCCTCATATTTAAATCATTTATAGAATCTATTTTTTCTCACAATTAAATCTTTTTCAGATTCTTGTTTATCATATTTTGTCCATTTCCTAAAGTTATCCTAAAGTTTACTTCTTTTGAAATTGCACTTCTTCATTTTAAGTATTTTCTTAACTGTTATTGCATTTGTTTCTGGTTTTGTTTATGTTTGTATGTATATATATATATATATATATATATATATATATATATATAAAGTTTTTTTCTTAGTTTTTTATGCGCAAAAATGGAAAAATCACTTTAAAATGTCTCATCTTACATTTTCTGAAAAAAAAAACTCACCAAAATATTTTCACAAGCAAATCTTACCACAATTTAAAAATCAGCCTTTAGAAATTCGTACAAAGAAGTTTATTTCCTACCCAACAGGAGTCTAAAACATGAGAGCTACAACATCTGACAGGTGACAACAAACTACAAAGGCGAGAACTAGTGCGACTAGAATACAAAGTAGAGAACATTCTTAAACCAGTAAATATCGACATATTCAGCTCGAACCTTTCGCGGATTTTAATGCCAAATCTTCAACATAAAATCATTCAGCATTCGTTTATTTAAGAAATTTAATAGTTACGTTCAAGATAAATAACTGAAATTAAAGAATGCAAATATTTCGAATATTATATACTATTATCTCAAAAAAGCTGAATATTATTCAATGAAACAGAAAATAAAATAAATTTAACAACAAAAAAAACCCAGTTTTTCAAAACACAATGCAACTAATGCACTAAAAAGTATATATTTTTATTTTAAGTAATTTCTACTTTTTAGTCTTTAATTTGTAATTTGTTATAATAAATATTACAGATTCTTGAAATATATTTTTCTTAAATTCACTACAGGTAGAACCACCCGTAAGGGAACAAATTTCAACTAAATTAATTACCTAATTCATAATTAAATTTTGAAAATATTAAAATAGTGAATTTTCATCGAGAGCACAAAAGTGTACAAAATGTGAGAACTCTGGCACATCAGGAAGTGAGTAAAAAATAGATTATGAAATTCCATCTTTACAAACATGAAACGAGTCATGTTAAATAAAGTATGTAAAGGCTGCTAAAAATGAATTCAATCTGGATATTGTATTCGATATACAGTTTCTTTATATCGAGTTTCTCTTTCTGAGAACAGCTGGAAACTCAAATCTTTGTAAATTTAATTAAAACATTCCATTTCTTGTGTTGTAAAATCCCCAGTGTTTTTATTCAATTAGCTGAATGAATAATCTCTATCGCATCAGCCAACTTATTACAGTCTATTGTAATCAAAGATTGAGCAATTTATTGAGGAAATTACGACATTTTGAAAGTTTTAATTGAGGGCAAAAGTTTATAATTTTGGAAACGCAAAAAAAGATAAACGGATAATGTTTATACACTATAAATCGATAAAATAAGCAGAATTTTCGGGTGCTATTGTACGATTTTAATTTTTATTCAATATTTTATGTGAATCTATATATAGTAGCTGTTACATCAAAATGCTGTATGTAAAAAAGCACATGTGACATTTTGAATTAACAGCTGGAACGACTAACGACATATGACATTTATTTTTTATCTGTAATTTGAGTTCTACCAGATCAGATACAACAGTTTAAGAGCAGATGTAGTTTGTCTAAACAAGTGTTTTGCATCAATAAAATTTGTTTGCCAAATTTGACATACGACATTTTGTTGTAACACTAACGGTATGTTAATATTTTTGATTACAACAATTTTATTTTTTGGAATACTAGCTGATGTCACCTCGGATCGCAAAGCATCATATTTAAGATGGTAAATTTTAATGAATTATTCCTGCAGCTCCTTTTCCTGAAAATCTACAAACTAACGAGTGATAAGTATCAAAATAATCCTGTTCATAGTATTATGGTGAAAATTCCAACAGTTTTATAATAACATCGAATCTGCATGTCATTCTTTCCAAAACCTGTGGAAACGGATGACGCCAAGAAAAGTTTTAGAAATGAAACGCAAAGGAAGAGAAGTCACTGTGATGTCCCTAATAAAAACATGTTTCAAGAAAACGGCTCATGATACATATTAATTACGATTTCTATTTGGCGATAAATACTTACAACAGTTTTAAACACCCGAATGTTAGTTTTATTATAAATGTGTCTGGATCATATTATACATGGAATGTATATGGAAAAAAGTATATAAAAGACATTTTTAATTAATTTTTTTAAATATTTTTGTAGGGTTTTTGCCTTATTCATCCCCCCCCCCGTTCTGAAATTCATACCTCACAGATTTGGTGTTTTTATCCTCCTCAGTCTTGGAGTCGCGTGTGAAGACACTAAACAAAGCATTTAACCCCCTTCCCACTTTAATTGGAATGCTTCTATATTTTAAAAGGATTCAATAAATTTCATTGGTTATTTGATGCATCACATGTCCACGTGTCTCCATTAGGAGACACTAATTTTCTCAAAAATAGAAAAAAATGAAAACATTTTTCTAATACGTGTTTATGTATTTTTTTCCTTTACCGTTTTCTGAGAAGGAATACTCTCATATTAATTGCAATTATTCTAGTTTTTAAAGTAATGTTAAATGAATAGAATAAATTTAATTTGTTATTTGATACAGTATAGGGCCATGTGTTTCCATAGGAGACACTAATTTCTAAAATAAATAAATGAGCAAAAACATGAACTATTTTTTAAACATTTAACTAATACGTTTTGATGTATTTAGAACCAATTATTACAAAAAAATAAATAGCGGAATTTATGAATTTATAATTCAAAGTTTGTTTTAAGACTGAGAAGTTTATAATCATTTTTTCCTCTACCGTGTTCTGAAATGGGGTACTTAAATTCTAAGCACTTGGTATTAGTTACATTCCACACTCAATAAAATTTTAAATAAAAAAAATCGATTAGGATTAAAGCTTTAATTACAAGTAATGCGCCGCTTAAGAATTTGGTTGCGATTTTTAGTCTTTGATTTAATGGCCTAATTACAGCATTAATTTTTACGAGGATTTCAGAAGCATAAAAGTCAGCAGCTTCTTTACCTGTTTAATTAAATTCACATTATATGATTTTATTCTGGCTTAGAATTTTCCTTACTTCCTAACTTGAAAAATTAAGTTTAAGACTTTTATGCGGAGCTTAAAATAATTAAAGCATTTTCTCTTCTTACTCACCGAGTATTTAGCAATATGATGTTTTACATCAGAATAAATACACTATTAGCGGAATAGATGACTAATTTATCATACAATCTTATCTCAGAAATAATTCTTGATAAAAGACTTCACTGAGCCATGTGAAACTGTTATTGTAACTTTGCAACAATTTTACATTAACCTGCTAATGTAACTTTATATCAATTTACATGAACCTGCTAATGTAACTTTATATCAATTTACATCAACCCGTTAATGTAATTTAACGTCAATTTTACATCAACCTATTATCGCAATTTTACTTCAGTTTTACATCAACCTGATATTGTAACTTTGCATAAATTTTACATTAACCTGTTATTGTCATCTTACAACAATTTTGCATTATATAATCTGTTGTTGTAGTTTTGCTTCAGTTTTACATCAACCTGTTATTGTAACTTTATAGCAAATTTAGCACCTTTCAGGCGCATTTTTGTTATTTTGTGTATTGGTCTAAGACCAACATTTAAGGAATGAAAGCCAAAGTCAATACTTTTAGGACACTCTGTGTATTATTAATTCACAGCCTATAAGACAGAAGATAGAAATAAATAGAGTTTGTTAAGATCCACTATTAAAAAAATTCTCACTGGGCCATGCATCTTCTTCGTTAGTTATTTGAGACAAAGATATTAAAGGATATTCTGCCAGTTTATTAAATTTATTGGATGTATTTTAATATTTTCCCCTTAAAAGCTCAGAACTTGCCAGGCAAACTTCAAAAGCGTAATACTTTTGGCACCCCCAGTTTTAATGAGGCATTTCATTGAAAACTTACTTGTTGAAAGCTACAATCACAGTTTCTTATCTATATCAGTTTTAGCTATTCAAAAATTGAATTAATTTACAAAATTTTCACATATATTCATTTATTCCATGAACGTAAAATAACCATTTCATTATTTAAAAGAAAATCCTAAGCTTGTTCAAATTTTGCTAAACTGATCTCGATTCATCATAAATTAGCATTTCCAAAATTTGAATTTACTCTTTTTTACGGCATTTCACTAACATTAATTCTTTTTACCCTGTACAAATTCAGTGAATATTTAAAAAACGAAATCAACATTTAAAAAAACTTTCCGAGAATGCATGCTTTCTACAATTTCAGTTTTGTGTTTGTAATAGAATTTTAATTTCCAAAAATTGGATTGTTTTGCAAAAATTACGCAAAGTCCAATTCGGCCATTCTTAATTACTTTTTTAATGCAAAGTCACCATTTCGAAAATAAATGTGTTTTTTAAATAAAAATTCTAAGTTTGCCCAATTTTTGCTTATCTGATTTTTATTCATGATAAATTAGCATTTATAACATTTGAATTCCCAATTTTTTACTACACGTCTCTTACATTTAATTTTTATCTGCCACACACTCAATGGTTTTTAAAACTTGAATTCATCGTTTGAAAGATATTTCCCGAAAATTCACGCTTTCTACTAAACTGCCTTCGATTTTCTGTCAAACAGCGTTCACAAAATAAAACTTAGTAACTATTAGCGGTGCATGTGCGCTATTACATCTTTAATATGTTCCTGTCCAAATGTCCTAATGATGTATTAATGCATAAATTTGGAGAGGGATGTTCATTTCAGATGTCATTTTCATCATCTAAACATAGTTCTAAATTACGTGCCCGTTCTCTATTAATAATGTGCAGTTTCAAATTAGGATGTTTCCTAAAGTGACTAGATTTTCTAAACTTTAGCCTTGGAAGCTCTAGATATTTGGAGGGAGGGCTCATCTGGACAAAGGGTTAAAAATTCTGATTGTATTTTATAATTAGGGTCAACTGGTCGTTTTGTTTGGGAATAATAATAAGAGAAATTTAGATATAATAGAAATTAATAATGTTCTAAGGAATTACGGTACTAAGTTATCATTATTCACTAAAATAGTGTGTCTCTATTCTATGCATATTAAAAATTGGAATGTAATTTTTAAAGTTAACTTTTGGAAGAATTTTTCAAAAATTAATTTTTGTAATCAAAAAATGATTAACTAATTTGGAATAAAATTGCGCTAAACATTTTAAAATACATTAACGAAAACAATTAACCTTTTGAGTAAAAAACGAGATAATTCTGAGCATTTCATTATAAACCTGAACAAAGTAGGGACATTTATTGAAGCTGGGACAAAATTTCAACAATCAGGAAGGGATTTTCAACAATTAATAAATCTTCGGGCTATTTCAGGGCATCTGGTCACATTATAGCTATCCAATAATTAGAGAAATGGAGGAAAAAATACTCGGAATTTCTTAAAATAAATTCTGCAAGTTCTCTTTTTTATCTTCTGAACTTCAACCCAGGAGCAATGGGGGAAGGCGGGACAACGAATCCAAAAACGGGGCAGTTAATTTGGGATTATTGGTCGCTTTAATTTGACAATATTGATAACGAGAGTTTACATATAAGGGAAATTAATAATGTTCAAAGAATGAAGGTACTATGTTGCTATTATTCAATAAAATAGGGTGGCCACATATTCTACGTTTAGTAAAAGTTGGTAAAAATTTGACAAAAGTTAATATTTTGCAATAACATTTTTTAAATATCTCAAATTAAACTATTTACATTCTAAGTAAAACCAACTGGAGGGTCCTAGCTTCAACTTTAACGTTAACTTACACAATAAGCGTTTAGTAATTATAGTGTCTTCAAATGTGTTTAACGTTGTAGTATAAAGAAGAGAATCGAGAATATACTTCATATATCTATTCCCTTTGATTATGCGAATCTGGAATTTTGATGTCAAGAACACATAAAAAATTTCATTCATCTATATTATTGTATTTTTGATTTATAATGTTCACATACACAAGGACAGAAAAACAAATAGACAGTCTACGCGTTTTCGAATTTAGCCAAAATCAGAAACAGATTAACAATTTTAGTGTATAGATCCTAGTACAATTCACCTTTTCACCTTGTTATATGTTTGGTTATCGTGTTCACATGCGCATAAACAGGCAGATAAATTGATAAAAATTTACAATTTTGATGTAAAGACCGCATACCAAATTTCACCCGTCTAGGTCTTTGCTTTTCTGAGTTATCGTGTTCACATACAAACACAATTTCAAAAATTGTTAATGTCTAAAATGTCGAAATTTATCAAAATCTCGAGATCGAATTATTTGAAGAATACTTTATCTTTGTATAACTTCATTTATGAAATAATAAAAATGGGACGAGCCTGAATATATGTTATTCAAAAACGGAACAAATCAGGGACGTTATTGATGGCGGAACAAAAATTCAAAAACCGGGACGTCTTACCATCTTACGGTTGCCCAACAAATCAAACAAATAGGAAGCTTGAGCAGAAATACTTAAAATCATTCTGCAAGATTCCTGTTTATCTGTATAGGGAAAAAAGTTTTTGAAATGAAAAAGAAGTACCAAAAAAGAGCTATATTCAAATTTTAGAATGATGTACAGTTATGCAACTTACTTTTTTCCTTAGCGTCTGAATTCATAACAAGTTTTTTACATTAATTAATAGGCCGGAATCTCTTCCTTTTTATACTACGTTAATTTTTTCATGCAGCACCCTGGAGATTTTTATAGGCTTCTGGGCAAAAAAGTCCTAGTCTTAATATTTTTATGGATATTCCCCTATTCCTCGACTTTTCTCCGGCAATCAATAATTTGCATGAGCTGTTGAGACTAAACGAAACTTTGTTCGCTCAACTGAGAAATGAAAATGAGTTTAATCAATGACGATGCTTTAATTAAGGAAAAGAGGGGGAAAAAAGGAAAGCATTCTTTTATGCTATTATCCGACCATCTAAATGAAATAAAAGAGTCTGGAAATTTCACAAAAAGTGCAACAAAATAAAACTCTGTTACCAGATTAGTTTATTAGTACGCAGACGTCGAAAAAAGATTTTTTCTACTAAATGAGCGAATATTTCTCTAATTAATTTACGACTTTAATTTTTATTTAAATTAAGAGTGAATTTGACTTATTTTGTTCCATACAGTATACATATATTATTCAAAAAGTGTGTAAGATATTGATTTCTATTTGATTAATTTTAAGACTCTGTTTCTTCCATACTCAAGTAGGAGCACTTTTACTTCTGATACTTGAAGAGTGCTTTTACGTTTAAGACCCAAAAGAAAAAAGAAAGATTTGAGAATCGTCGAGTGTAGAAAAATAAACAAATAATTCAAATAAATCTTCTTTTGACTTTATTTCATAAATAGATTAAATGTGGCTTAGCGTGAGATAAAAAATATCCCACCAGTTTGGGTTTCATTTAGTAAATACAAGTTCTCGGAAAATCTGTGTCTTATTGTTGGGATGGTTGTACTCCCACTTGATATAGTATATCGAGCCAAGACCGTGTCGCATGACAAAGGGACTTTTTGGCATTTTCTGAATGTAAAAGTTACTTTAGAGCATCTAGGTAGAAGTCTAACTTATCTCCAATATGGGAGTATAGATAGCTTTCCTGGAGGTCTTTTATTGGAAACTGTCCTACATTTGTGTTTTACTTGGAGAAGAAACAGGAAAACCTGCAGTTGCCACACTTACCTTAGCGAGCAATTCGTTGCTATATTGCACATAAATCTACGAGTTTTTGAATACGGCTATTTAAAACCTCAGCATAAACTTCGTTCGTTTAAATCTTAAAACCATATTACTTATGGCTTTTTTATATTAATAGCATGGTATTTATCGTTTTACATTCTGTCTTTCAGTTCACTGGGGAAGGAATGTGTTGGTGACAGTCCCGGCCTTAGAACTCCATGATCGCAGATTCAAAACCTGATTCTATCAAAAATTCCTTGTGCATTCGATCCTAGTGCGCGTTAAATCTGTCGTGGTCAAACATCCTCCAATTCGTATGGCGTACAAGCTGTTTATCTGCCTGAAACATACATGAAATACATGTAACTTGTATATACATAAACTTATCAGTTTCTTGACTACTACGGACTTAAAATGACATGCCGGCTAAACATGCTGTCTGCTAAATGTCCTGTCAGCCAACCGCTGTCGATTAATGTTCTCAACCAATCATGAACTTGTTATCCACATTTATATTAATACTGTCTACTTTCATGTACACAATTTTCATCCATGGAAAGGAATGATTAATAAAGGTTTTAAGATTGAAAATACTGTTTAAATGTATCTACTTCCAAATTAGAGTAATGTTTGCACTATTTTGAATGAGTTTAAATTGAATTGAACTATTATAGATGATCTCTTTAATTATTTAACTAGAATTCTGAATACTGAATGTAAACTTGTTTGCATTAAATCCATTAAATGGAATTAATTGAAAACTCGTGCTTATATGATTTCGAAAGTTCACATATAGTCATTTCACAAAAGTTCACACAGTTTCAGACTTATTCATTTAATATTTTACATTAAAGTGAATCAAAATAAAAAGAAAGAAACAAAAAGGCATAATTTCCCAAAGTTTTCATTTCTAAACGTGAAATTGTTTTTAGTAGATGTTCTGATACTGTTTCCAGTTGGACGATTTCGGTATAAATACCATGTGAAATGGTTTTATGTTTTTAGTTATAAATCCTGCAGTAAACGAATTAGAAGTAAACTCGTATAACAAGGTTTGGCTCTAACAAAATCTTGAAAGAGGGGAAAGCCTTTACACAAATAGCTTCGGCGAACACAGTTTTAAGCAGGGTTTACACGAGGCTAATATTGTCTCAACAATAAGTTCACGCATACGCGGAAAGAAGATCAAGAATACGCAGAAAGAGCGGACAATGGCAAGTGCTTATCCCGAAGGAACAACTACGTGCTGTTGTTCCTTCTTTTTCTCTTTCTATCCATGCTTGAACTTATTGTCGAGACAATATTGGCCTCGTATAAACCCTGCTTTATTCTAACTCGAGAGGCTAAATTTATGTAGATAACATAGCTAAGAAGAGAGCTTTCTCTTCTCCTTGGACCGGCGAGATTTCAGTGGAAGTGGGAGATGAAGTCACCATGACTCCACGTTTTCATTTCAGTGTTAACACTGTAACCAGTGATGTCGAAGAAAATTTTACTTAACACACACACATAAGTAACTTTAGTTGCTTTAAGCTTAAACTTAAGTAACTTTAGTTGCTTCGAAGTTGCTTTAATAAAGTATTTCTCTTAACTATGAAAATATAAAAAATATATTTTAAATATTCGGAACTCACTTTAATGTATTAGTTCATTGTTTGCTCTACACAGATTCGCACAACATTGTATATTTTAGGAATTTAACAACCGTGCTTTACGTGTTTACATGTACTTACATTAATTCATAATCTGAGTTTTTCAGCCATTTTATTGATAGTAAGATATTTAACTAACAGACATTGTAACTACTTTGTATCCATAAATATAAAGGAAAAATTTCAGCTGATGGCAAATCAGGCGGAAACACTTTAAGTCGCTTTTAGAGAAAATTTATATTGCGTCCAAAGTTAAGATTGCGAAGACTAACTTTTGGAAATGTTAAATTAAGTATAGGGTGTATGTAAATTATTCATAAAACACACGATTAAAACATTTATATCTTCAAATGATCCCACTAGGGGGCACCACGAATACGTAGATGAGAAGTCCCCAGATAAGTAGCCGGTTCTCGTTTCCCTGGTGGGCATAGAAATGATGTGGGTTGAATTACCCCTCAACGATGACGATATGTACTACCTTCCGAAGGGGCTGGCCCAGCTGTTAGGACTCCTACATGACTATCTGAGCTGTAGCATAGATCATTCTTCAGGTGAGCCGGACGCCAAGGCAGGGTAGCTCGACTTCAGGTTATATTTTCAAATGAAGGTTCGTCTATACGATGTTGATTTTAAAAAATAAATCCTTTACTAAATTTACAAATCTAAAGAAAATTACCGGGAAAAGAAACTTAACATAAAAGAAAACGACGTGAAAGCCACAGTACATGAGATTTGTATACAGTATTCTTTAGAGCAATGTGATTTTTAAGAAATCTGGAAAACTAAAAGAAACAAAGTTGCTAAATGCGCACTTTTGAATGAAACGAAACCTAAGTATTCTTTTTTTTTGTTAATTCATTCCATGAAGTGAGAGAAAATTGTACTGGAATAAAACTCAGAACAAGCTTAACTTTGAACATTATTTGAAGAAGGAAAATAAGTTAAACGTTATTGCGTTGTTTTGAAAAAGATACTCTAGATCTGGGAAATAAGAAAAATTATCCGAGTTCTCAAAATTTATGAGCATAATTTTAAATATCTGCTGTAGTAATGTTATTATTGAATTTAAATTTGAAAAAAGTTAAACTGCTTGCATTGAAAAAGTTTTTTTAAAGTTTTATATATGAGTTTCATTAAAAAAATTCTTATGATTCGACTTTAAAAGGTATTGCTAAAAGGAAGATTCCTCCGAGAGGGAACTTCAGGAAGATTTTATAAGAGCCGTGTGCGTTTATAAAGCAACCAATTATTCATATTAAGATAAATGATTTATTTTAAATATAAAAAATAAGTAATATTAATATGGGAAAAATTAAATAGAAATACTTTTTTTGTGTCATTGATAAGGTTACACGGCCAAACTCATAAAAGTAAGGTTTAGATGATTTAGAATTAGATTGTTTATTATCAGACTCTTTATTAAGTTTCCTTATTAGATTCCCTACTCTCAGATACCTGGATTTACTTTAAACATTCTATTTTCTATTTCTTCAAATGAAGCACTGTAGATTAAAATTACACATTGGAAATCCACCGTTCTGTTAAGATAAAATATTTTTTGTAATCACAAGTTTTACAGTTTGTTGCGCTGCATTTTTGATTTAAACACAAAAGATTTTATAACGGTAATATATCCTAAATACAAATTTTGCATCTTAAAAGAGATTGCTGTACAGAAGGCTTCTGTAATAAGAAACAAAAAGAAATTCATTCCGAAAATTTCTTCAAATGCATTTCATTTTATTTTCAAAACTCCATATACATTTCTGAAAATAAAAATGATTAATTAAAAAGTTTTAAAAAACACACATTTATTAGTGTACTAAATAGCAGATTTTTTAATTTTAATTATTTGCTACTTTTTAATCTTGAGATCTATTGTTTCTCGAACACACTACCAGATGGCGTTACTGATTTTAATCTTTAACCCTGTAATGACGGATCGGGCGGTGTCGGGCGAACAGATGCTTATCATTGAATGGCGAGGAAAGCGGTGCCGTTGTTAAAGAGTTAATAGAGTTCATAATTCATTAATATAAATATTACGGAATCTTAAAATTAATTTTTCTGAAATTCACTACCAGATGGTGCACCTTCTATGGAATCAAAATGTCATTGATATAAATATATTAACTGACAATTTAGCTCTGAAAACATTAATATAGTGTACTATCATCGAGAACACACTAGTGTACAAAATTTCAATCTTCTAACACATCTGGTAGTAAGTGCAAATTCTATTACAAAATTTCATCTTCACAAACATGAAGCAAGTCAAGTTAAATAAAAGTATTTAAAAAAATTATCCAGCTTGTGAGAGAGAATGTCCGAGCAGAAATCTGCCAAATAGTTTAAGATCTTAGTTCAGTCTTAAGGAAGATTTATTTTACACTTTTCAGAATGGTGAGATGTCCTTATTATACTAGAATGTATATATAGTTTAATCAAAGTTATTTTTTGCAGATGATCAAAGGACAGAATGGCGGCCTTCGTCGCCAAGCAAATGATGGGCAGCAAGCTCAATGCTGTGAAAGGTAAGACGTATACTAGTTACTTTCTTTCATGTTAGAGCTATAGTCCAGTAAATCCGTCAAAAAATAGTGGTTTGCTGTGCAAAAGGTCGGGTAGTTTTGATTTTTGGATATGTTGTTAGTGTTGGGCGCGTGTCGTAAAATCCAAGTTTTCGACCTCGTCGCGCCAAGGCGCGCCACTTGAACAAAACATCAAAATTTTGGATCTTTTCTAAATTTTTTCACAATATCTCCAGAACGGTTGGTTTTACAGAAAATATTATCCTTCACAAATTTAAAGTAGAGTAAATTTGTCACAGTTTGAGCCCAAAATCAGCTCTGTAACTTAAATAGTGACCGAGACACAAGCTTCCAAAAAATCAAGATTTTCTCAAAAATTTATGAAAATTGTTATTTTTCGTCAATTTTTGTTGAATATGTCCTAAAATAATATAAGGTGGTTTACTCAACACATACCATTCCCCATAAATGATGTGCTGATGTCAATAAGCAGTGGTGTAGTAGGAACGGCGGATGTTAACTGACACTTGTCTCACTAACTTGGTTGCGAGGGAATCTCCAGAATTGTTGGCGGCAACTTCGGAAACGTTAAATTCAAGCGTAAAGATAAAGTCATTACACTTGCTTCTGTTAACAACAGTACTAAAATTGGGAAAGAAAAAATTACTGTGGACCCACTAACCCTCTTCCACAGAATTTGTGTCGCCAAACAGTCAGATGAAGACTTGAAAATGTTTTTCACATTTGAACTCTCACCTTTCCCTTTGTCACTGTTTAATGAAGAGGGAATGCGAAAGGGAACTAAATCGTCCCTGTTTTCAGCGTTCACACCAACCAAAATTGATGCTGTACAAGGTAAAAATAATTTTGTAGTCGTGGATGGAGGCCACTTACTCCACAAAGTTGTTTGGCATCGGAACATGAATTTCGGGGGCATCGCTGAGAGTTATCTGACATTCCTACAAACACATTATGGATCGAACGTAGCCGTAGTGTTTGAAGGATATCCTTCTGATGTGAATGGAAAGAGCACCAAAAGTGCAGAACGCATTCGATGAGCAAACTTACATTCATCACATGAGATAATCTTCAATGAAGCCACATGTCCAGAAATTTCTCAAGAACAATTTTTAGCAAATGAAAGAAACAAGGTGCGTTTCATTGATCTCTTGAAAAAGTTTCTACAAAAAGCAAATGTAACAGTTAAACAGGCAGTAGAGGACGCAGACGTACTAATTGTTGAAACTGCTGTTTCTGTTAAATCTCAGTATGACAATATTTTCGTGGTTAGTGAAACATTGACTTTTTAGTCCTTCTAACGGGGTTAGCTCCAATGAAAGAGAACTTGTACTTCCGAAAATGTGGAAAAGGCAGGACGCCTGATGTGTTATACTCCACAACGTCATTTAAATACAAATTCAGCAGAATTATTTTGTTTATTCACGCTTTCAGTGGGTGTGATACTACAAGTGCACTATTCGGCCATGGGAAAACAAAATTTTGCTCTCTTTTAGAAAAAAAACCGACACCTGGAAGAAAAAATACAAGTATTTTTCAACTCTGAAGCTACCATCGACCAAGTGGCTAAGGCAGGTGAAGCTTTTCTGATTCATTTATATGGAGGTAACCCCAGAACCTCTGCATGTGATCTCAGTCACTTGCACTACACGCTATTTACCCAATCAGCAACTAAAGCAAAGTCCACTCTAGCACGTTTACCCCCAACCGTGGATTCCGCACGATTTCCAGATACAGAAGTGGTTAGGACATGAGAAAAATCCTCTTGAGTGGGGCTGGGTACCTACCAGATTCGGCCTCTCCCCGCGCAAAATAGAAAGGGATGCAGCTTCTGAATCCCTCTTGAAAATTATATCTTGCAACTGCAAGAAAGAGTGCAAGAATGCTTGTGGTTGCCGGAAAGCAGGTCTTATATGTTCTTCCCTGTGCACTTGTTCTCTGGGCAAAGCTTGCGAGAACGTGTCAGACATCAATCTACTTGAGGACAGCATTGAAGATGAAGACGACACGCCATCGTCAATAAATAACTTTATATACGAAGATATAGAAGATTTATATCTTCAGCTGGATGAAGAGGACAAGGAGCAGCAGACAGAGCTTAAAGATTTCCGTCCTGGCTCGTCAAAAAGGCAAAAACTTTAAATAACATATATTATATGGTTTATGCCTAACAACTACTGTCCAAGTTTTAACTTTTGTTATATAAACTTAGTACATATTTTTTGAGACTATTTAATTGTTTTATGATGTCAAAAATTTCTAAACCGTTCTTTCGTTGAACAACTGCATATCTTGAAATATAAGTCGTAGAAACATCCTATAGTGCTTTATTTATAGCAAATTTACTCGCCTTTAAAATTCATCCAAATGACGTTTGCTCTAAACAACTCATATTAGTTTAGGACATATTCAACAAAAATTGACGAAAAATAACAATTTTCATAAATTTTTGAGAAAATCGTGATTTTTTGGCAGCCTGTGTCTCGGTCACTGTTTAAGTTACAGAGCTGATTTTGGGCTCAAACTGTGACAAATTTACTCTACTTTAAATTTGTGAAGGATAATATTTTCTGTGAAACCAACCGTTCTGGCGATATTGTGAGAAATTTAGAAAAGATCCAAAATTTTGATGTTTTGTTCAAGTGGCGCGCCTTGGCGCGACGAGGTCGAAAATTTGGATTTTATGACATGCGCCCAACACTAACAACATATCCAAAAATCAAAACTACCCGACCTTTTGCATACCAAAATGTACCATTTTACTCGACTACTAGTAAGTGCCACGAAGAAATCTGACTATATTTTTTTTTACGATATTTTGCACCTAGACGCAACCTTGTTAGCAGGCTTTGATAGAAGCCTAGAAAAATTCAAGAAGATTTATTTATGAGGTGTAGTTCAGGATAATAGAATTTTCTAAAGTTTTCAAATATTTCAGACTGATATTCCCGCAGTTCCTTCTTACTTTAATAATATTTTATAATTTTTACTGTCGATTTGGGAATATTATGAAGAAAATAATTTTCAGTAACTGAATCAAGAGTGGGCAGGAGCTTAAAAAATAATTGGCAATAATAAAACGGGGAAGGAGATGAAATCTATTTGAAAAATTATATCCTGCTTTTTTTAATAAAATTTTATTTAGTACTCAAAATAACATTTTTTCTTTATTTCGTGTCAAGTTCTCTATTTTCAAATACATTACATCTAAAAGTTTTTGCATATGCTTTGAATGAATGTATGTGACGTTTCAAAAACTACGGACAAAATTTTATCAAATAATAGAGCACCCTAAGTGAAATATTTTGCATTAAATAACAAGTGGTTCAATCGAAAATAAGAGGAGCATCCTAACTAGAAATGATAATCCCGGTCTTACTTTGTCATACGGAGTAGTTGACTGACCGGATCGCAGCAACAATAATACGGGTAATGTCATCTGCGTAAAATAGCCCTCATTATGAACGGTTCATGCACAGACCCATCACAAGGAGGTACACCCCGTCATCTGCAATAATACTGTTTGTCAATCCCACCACCAGTTTTGTACCCCCAGGGGAAGGAAGAACCTTCATACTGATTCGGGCAACTTCTTATCTCCATTCTCCAGGTGCCTCCCCCCCCTCTGGCTGAGAGATGAGCATCATAAAGGAAATTCCGCCCAGTCACTAGGACATACGGTAAACTTGAATTACCGGATCACCGCAAATAGCAATATAAGTACTGTGAACCAGGCAAAATAGACCCCATTACGAGGGTCTCATGCGCGGAACTGTTGCAAGGAGGTACTTTCCTTCATCGGCGATGGGACCGTTAAGCAGTCAATACCCCTATTTTTGTAATGCCAAGGGAAACGTGATCCTGCCTACTTCTATGTCAACCTCATTTTCGAATTGGCTCCCTCCTCCCTGGAAGACAAAAGACGCATCATCAATAACCTTGATGTGTAAACAGATGGGTTGGTTTTCGAATGTTGATAAGGTGGTAATTCATAAGGAGGTAACTCATTTGTTTGAAGCAAACAAATGCACCACTGTAATGGTCTATTGAGGCCAGTTCCATCAAGCGAATAATGCCTCCCTTGTGCCCCGTATTAACATTTGTTCCATCGCACCCAATTACTGTTAGCCCATTTAATTGCACATTATTTAACATAAAAAAAATGAGTATTGCTTCTTTTATGGCTTTAGCTCCTCCTGTTGCAGCATTAACATGTCCGATATATACAGAGTTAGGTTCGTTGACAGGAGTAATGCTCCTCCTTCGTGGTCTTTGGGAAGTACTTTGTGTCCTTCTTAATCAGCACTTTTGTGTTGTTTTTTCTCCCATCGAAATAAAATCCGGTTAAAAGAGACCAAGACACTGTTAACTTAGTAGACTCTGCAACTGCATTTTAAAGCTTTTTACGATGTCTGCGAATTTTATTGCGATCTACCACATGCGAAGTCTCTCCTTCGTGTACAATCCCAATGTCTTGTTAAACAGCACTGGCAAATGAAGCAGCTTCTCTATCTGAAATTCAGTATCGATAACATTCCCTTGCTAACGTAGGGAAATCTAAACGATTTTGTGATTGATATTCCAAGGTAATTACTTCCGTATCTGTATACGCGGAGGAAGACATAGTGTTGAGCTCAAGTAGCTCCATTGATTGAACATGAGCAGCATCAGTTTTAACCATTTTACGTTTTATTCTTTTGTCTTCCATCTGTTTTCTTTTTCTCTTTTCTTTTAGTCGCAATTACGTCCACTCCTCCTATAACCATTTTCCTTTCTAATCTTTCATAAACAATAGCTCAGCAAGTGAAATTTTCATATCTTTTTGGCACACTTACAAAATGTGATATCGAACAACACGATATTTTTTCATTACGATAATTTTCCAATTTTTGTTGGAATTTTTATCATTCCTTCGCCCTCTCTTCTACGTTTATCCCTCTGAAAACGTTTCTTTAACACATTTTTTAAAATTTTTAATTCGAAATTTGCATAAAAATCGTTTTTTGGAAATATTTAAGTGTCTTGGGGCACCGGAAGATATTAAACAAAGTTGAAAAAAATTTGCATGTATTCTAGTACACTTAAAAGACAACTTTTGCACCCTATGAAGATTATTTTATCCACAGTTCGAATTTTCGATCCACCCTAATATGCATCTCACATACAGAGCTGGAGTTTGCAATGCCGTCGAAGTAGACCGACTGTACCGTGAACCTCTACTTGTTAGAATAGTTCCTCGCCAGGAAACCTTTTTGCACTCGCATAGTTAACTGTTGGCAACGGGCAACAAGCGAATAACTATTATTCAAAATATAGAAATTCAAAATGCCACAGCAACCATCATAAGTATGGAAGGCTTTTGCTCAGAATAAATATTAGTTCAAGTTCCTGACCTTGGTATCGGTTATAACATGATATGGCAGGTGTTAAATAAGAAACTGTTATACCCGTATCGTTTCAAGAAAGCCAGGACCTTGACAGGTATGGATTTTCAAGGTAGCGTGGAATTCGCATGATAGGTTCAGCAGTATATTGAGGTATTTCTGATATGTTTGGTGTTTCAAAATGCCGTTCTAAAAAAATATGTTTGATTTTGCGTCATCGGCCAACATTCAAAATTTTGAACGTCTATTGAGAAGTATCCTGTACTTGTTTAAGAGTTATCCAAGTTAAGAAGATTTCTAGATTTTTTTGGTAATTGTTTATTGCTAGTAAACTATGAATACGAGCATAGTGGGATTAATAGGTTGGCTGCATCTCCTCTATCCTTAATTCTTTGATGGTTCCAAGATTTTGAAACATGTTCCAACATTTCAGACATGATGATATAATTCCGATAATTATTCGCATAGAATAAATGTGTCGAGGCGTCCTGTGTTATTTGGATTCGGTATCGCGTGCTAATTGGTTAACAAATAAATTATTTTCAGTAGTTCAGAATTATGGCAGTTTTTTGGGAGATGTCGAGACTACGACAAAACATCCAATTTCCTTCCACAGCTGCTTCTGATTTTTACTTTTTCAAGTTTAGTTCTTTGGGTGGAATTTATGTTTGGTTTTCAAAAAAGCAAATGATCTGAAATAAATGTATTGGAAATACATATCGGAGTTATAAATTATCATGATTTTTTTTAATTTCCAAGACCGAAAAATTCCTTGAAAAAACGACAGTCTTCTGCGTTTTCAAGTGACAATTCATATATCAACTATTTCTAAATGCATATAAAATATTAATAGTTCTGTGGGACATTCCCAAGTAAAAAAATCAGCAAAAAACCTTTTAAAAAATGAGATTTTACAGGGATTTTGAAGGTTTCTACAGGGATTTTGAAGGAAAATGAAAACTGCAGATTTCCTTCAGGAAATGTACAGTTTATTTAAAGGTTTCATGCAGGCTTTTTAAGACTTCTAAATTACCATTCAGGTATTCTGAAGGTCTCTACAGGTATTTTAAAGGAAATTAAAAGCTGCAGGTTTCCTTCGAGAAATGTACAGATTTTTTGAAGATTTTATACAGGCTATTTTCAATAAGTTTATAGACTTCAATTTACCTTCAATGACTTAGCAGATTTTTTAAAGCAGATTTTACTTCAGGTATTTTGAAGAAAAATGAAAATTGCTTTTGATGCATGAAATATGAATGTTTTTAAAATTTTATTTCGGTTTCATACAGTTTTATATAATATGGTATCTAACTCGAATTCAAACAGCTTGAAGTAGGACTGGATAGAGAGAAGAGGGAAAGGGAGAGAACTAGGGTTTAATATAAAAAAAGATATATTTGAAGTAAAATGTAACTTTTAAAATTTTGCGAAAAAAACTTAATTTCATGCGATTCAGAATTAAGCATTTTCCATATGAAACACGATAATAAGAAATTTTAATCTGTAATAAACATAATAAATTCTTCTTTTCAGTGGAATGCAAATCTTGTTTTACTTTTGAATAGAAAAAAATATTTAAAAAAGGTTCTTTTTAAAGTCATATAAATATATATATCGTTTCGTAGGAAAACCGACAAATTAAAAAAAACCCTTTTTGTTTAAAATAAAGAAATAAACGAAAAAAATATTTATGTGTGAATTATCATATTAAACATTATAAAAAATATTAAAAACATATTAAGCATTATAAAAATATTAAAGAAAGAAAGAAATTTTTCGGAAATAATTTTCTATTCTTTTGTCCATGCATGGTCTAATTGTTTAGACATGTAGCAGTAACCTGTTGTCACTCATATAAGCTAACTTTAAAACACATTACGTTTTCTGGCAATAATTGATTTTCACACCACTAGATGGCGCTCCTAGAGAGTGAAGTTAAAACGTAAGTAGATTATTTGACACCATCTTTCCGAAGTCCTATTGGGTATAGGGTATAGCGCGCTTGCCTGCCAAATCTAGGAGTCGGGGTTCTATCCCTGATTTGAAGAAATATGAAGTTTTGTCGTACAAGTAAGTTCAATTAAAAATTAGTTCATTAAAATAATTGAAATTAATAATTAAGCCTTGAATAATTATGATTCCTAATTAAGTGACATTCCAGATAACTCGAGACACGATGAAAATCTCTAAATCCTTCTCTCTAAAAAAAAGGGGTAAAAAACTTAACTGCAGATACAGGGGTTTTATCTGCAGGTATTTTGCATAAAAGCATGCAGGTAAGACGCAGGATTGTTTTTTTCCATCTGAAAAAAAGTCAGCAAAAAACCTTCAAGAAAATTGCAGGTATTTCGGACAGAAATTTTTTTGTCCCAAATACCTGCAGTTTTCCTGAAGGTTTTTTTAAAGGTTTTTTGCTGACATTTTTACTTGGATTATAATAGTTACGTTTTATTTCGAGTGCAGAAAGTGAAATATAATTTGAATTACTGAATAATCTTGAGATATTGCACTTCTTTGAAGAATATTTGGAAATAAATAGACATTGTATAAATTGTATACATAGACATTGTATAAATAACACTGATTTATATTAAAAGGTTTTTCTTATTTCAATTTCTCATAAATCATCTTCAAGTTAAGTGGAAAATGAAATTCTATTCAATTTTTTAGAAAATTTAATTGTTGAAATCGGATAAAACAATCAACTCCCTATGTGCAAACTTTTTAAAATGGAGACGATCCCTCACACCTACGAAGCTACAATGTATATTTAGTAGGCTTTATTCCAGTCCAAATGATACCTCTGATTTAACTGTATTATCCGAGGTACACGAATAAAGACAGAATTCCGTCTTGTTTTACCCCAATAGACATGAATAAAACGGACGTGAAAGTGAGATTCATGCTTTCTTCTTTTGTGACATAAACGTGTGTCAGGGTAGAAGATTTTCTGTTTTTCCCAAAAAAGCAATTGCGATAAACTTGTGTCACTCCAACAGATTTTGTTTTTCTTGAAATAGCGACTAGAAACAAACTCTCCTATCGAACTGTCTGACTCAGAAAAACGTGTTTCCAAGATATAATGGAAACAAGACACCGGAATTTTCTCATCTTTTGAGTATGACACAAAATAAAGTCTTATAATAAAACGTTGAGCTAGATTTACCAAGTAATTTTCTAAAACTCATCTAGATATGAGAAATAAATTGCAGTTGACAATTTTTAAAAAGTGTGCAGTCGTTATTTATGGCATTAAATGTCTTTAATTGAATTTTCGCATGATGTTTAAAGACCAAAAGATATGGGATTGATGATTCCAGTCTATGACAAAAAGTATATGGGATAGATGATTCCATTCCATGACCATTTTAGAATGTTGGGCACAAAGATGCGCATATCACCGATTAACGCCAAATCGTAGAGGTCATCAGATTAGTGGTGGGGCTTTTTATAACTTAGAAACGGAGAAAATTCTTAATATGGAATGCAATAGATAAGAAATTGCTAGTTCAACGTTTTGAAGAGGCTTGTTAAGCTCATGGAGACAGGTAATTAAGCTAAGACAATGGAAGTTACTGCAATACAAGGAGCACAGCGCCTAGGATAATAGGAGACCTTGTGCGTAATCAATCCTTTGTTAGGTTGATAAAAAAAAGCTTGATTACACGCACACACAGTTTTGTTAATTGGAAGTTAAATTAACAGGAGTTAACTTTGAAATTTTGTTATGAGTGGAATCTTTAGGAAGTTTCACTTACTATTTAGTCTCGATTCCAGTAATGGTAATTGCGATGACAGAGAATAAATTTATTCCGTGATATAAAATTTCAGCCTTATTTTTACTTTCTAAAAAAGAAAAATTATACTACTTGTGAAAAATTTTGACCTCGATTTTTTTTTTATTAATCTCTCCGTTTCAGACTTTCCTGAACCGGAAAAAGCCATTTTTGTAATCATGTCTTTTGAACACAATAAGTCAAAAAACGGAAAAAGTTAGACGAGTGAAGTTTGGCAAGTGTTTTTAAGTCCAAAATCGTGGATGTCTGTAAAATTTTGGATGTAATCCGTGCAAAGTTAGACTGTCTTTCTGTGTGCATGTGAACGGACAGAAAAACGCACCGAGTTACTAATGGATGATATTTGACATATGATTTTATCGCCAGACTTTCAGATATGTGTCCAATTTTGGACCAAATCCGCCAAAGGGTTGACTGTATGTCGGTCTGTGTATTCGTGTATATGTGAACACGGTAACTCAAAAAAGCAATAAGCTTCATAAATGAAATTCGATAAGTGGTCTTGACACAAATATCGCAAATCTGTATCAAATTTTAGATGGAGTAGGTAGAATGGAAGGGATTCAAAATGCATATTCGATTTTTATCACTATGCTCTGAAATTTATTTGAACTTATATTCCATTTGTGTGAGAACACGAGCAAATCGAGAGGACAGCATTCCTGTTTGCTGTAACCCGCAAGACAAACCCAAATGGTCTTTAATAATGAATGAAGATGCCTTCAATGTTTGTTGGCGGTAGTAGGAGGATTAAATAGAGTTCAGTCACTCAGAGATCCTCCACCTCCGAAACATAATTGAAATTAAACATTTCAGCCCCATAATATGAATTGATATGTACCTAAATAATGAAGTGTCATGCGAGATAATTAAAAGATGTAAAGAGCTATTATATTTAACATAAATTCCTAATTCATATTCTCTTTCATCCATTCATCTGATGGACCACTCACATTCACGCAGGTTAAATCTTTAGACGTCGCAATTAGACCTTTAGTTACAATAGTTGATACAATGAATGGTATCAAAGAACATAATGTAGAGATTCATTTCTAATGCTTTTATACATAAAGTTTTTTTCAGTCGTTAAATTTTTACGCAAAATTATGGAATTATTTAACGACTTTTATAAATTCCAGAGATATTTTGCAAGAATAATTTTTATTCTCTCATAAAAATTCATTATTCAGTATTAGTGAAGCTGTTTTCTTCTAACGTTTCTTTGAGTTTTGTTGTATTTGTAAGGTACTTTTAAAGAATTCTTGAACTCGAAGTTTTATGGAATGCACTTTTTATCATCAATGTTAATGCACCTTTCGTCACCATCCGCGTTGCTCTTTTACCCTTTTCTTTTTTTATTTTGCGAGAAACGACTGTCTTAAAGTTTATAAAATGATCGATTAAAAACGTCTACTAATGCCCCTTGAATATCATTTGGGGGAGCCCCTTGCATGAACTCTCTTTTCTTTTCCTTGAACACATATTTCGATAGAAGTATATAATTGTCTTCATCGTCTGAAATGATGCAACGCATAATCAGATAAAAACTGAAATGTGTTCTATATATTTATTTACATATTATATATATATATATATATATATATATATATATATATATATATATATATTAATGATTTTTATTCAATTAATAAAGGCATTTAGTTCTGGATGCTTCTCATTATGTAGAAGCCGTTTAAAGGAAAAAAGAAAGAATAAATGTTTTTATAGAAAATCTCGTGTTTTAAAAGTGGCAAAACAGTTAAAAATAAAATTCTCCCTTTTTTACCCTCTTTTATTTAACTTGACTTCTTTCATGTTTGTAAATATAGAAGAAAAAGAATAACGCTGCTTAACATCAGTATATGAAATATCTAATGATTCAGTAATATCATTCCCTTTTGAAAAGTCATTAACCTTTTTAAAGAAACCATCTAAAACACGTCAAAACGAAGTACTGAAAAAATATACCTCTCGAACATATTTTGAATTGTTTATTTATTAAGAAAGAATGTGCAGCAATAAGTATAATTTATTGAAAATGAAATTGCAAATTGGAATGAATATGAATGTACCATTTAATGAAAGTGGAATAGGCAATTTTTTTAAACAAACTTCTTTATTTAATGCCATCCATGCAAGACTATCGGATATTAAAGTCATAGTAAATCTGAGTCACAGCCGAAGAATATGTCAGAAAACGATGACTATAATTTACTTTTAATATTTAACTGGAAGCATTTTAACTACAATTGACAAGTATTAGTGAAAAGTATTTTCGCAAAACCAACAAGCCGGAATCTTCACCGTCGCAACCATATCTTAAATTTCAAACTTGTTTGCACATTTTAATTGCGTGCTTCATCTAACGTATTTCAGCTATATAGTAATGAGTTAAGTTGAAACAAAAATGAAATAATTCTTTATTTGGAAAGATATAATCGGTAAAGGGTATCGTTATGATTTTTCGAAGGAATGCTGTATACAAAGAAAACAGAACCGCTTGAAAATAACCCGGAATTATTGATTAGGGCATCAAAAATTTATGCTCATAGAAGATAGAGAACTGTAACTCTCTTTTTCGTAATGATTAATTGTATTTATACGGAGTGATTTAAAATTCAACATACGAACTGTTAGGGAGACAGGAAACACGAAAACAAGCCAAAATAACATAATACAGTATTGTCGAACATAGTGTCTTTTGCAGATTTAAAATTTTGCATTTCTTTTTCTACGGAGGTTTTAAAATCACATTCCTTTCAAATCTTCAAAATTTTTCTGACATATAAATAGATTATGGTTTATTCAGTTTAAAAACTTATGAAAAAAGGCAATGAACAAAAAAGTTGTAGCTTATTGAGCATCTTATTCAAGTTCTTCATTCCAAATAAATATAAAAAATATCGACAATAATGTCGGAGAAATTTTCAGAAATTCCAATTCTGAAAAACAGGACACTTACAACACTTTCATTAAATTCATACATAAGAAAACTAGATCATGGAGGTATTAGGTCATGGAGATCATTTATAGTTAATTTTAATTTCATATTGTTCGTCTACATCAGTTCGATGATCCAAAATTCTTCCATAATAGGGAAATATGAAAATAAGTCGCAAATCTATTTCTGGAATAGGTTTGTACTACTGAAAAGAGTTACCCGGAAAAATGATACAAATCTATAACAAATAAAGTCAACGTACCAGAATCTACAATAATAAACTGTTCTTCAAGTTAGTCACGTTCAAACCTTCTTGAGTGTAGTGAAAATCTTTACGAGTATATTGGTCTTCAACGATAAAACCTCTTTAAACTTACGAAGGAACAGCAAAGAAAGAAGCTATAAAGAATATACAGAACACATACCCACATGAGAAAGATACTACCAACGTCTGGTGTTCTCCCCCTAGTCCTTCCTGCAGTCATAAAAATACTATTTCCTATCAATTCGGTTCTGATCGTGGCAGATCCTTTTCTTTTGCTATTCAGAAAGCAATGTTTTATATCTCTACCGTGAATTGCTGACACTAAATGAAAAGTTTGATCTTTTGGAAAACAATATTGATAATTGCAGGTGGATTTTATTCTCTGTATTGTTTTTAAGACAACATTTTTATCTTCAGACTAATGGAAACTTTATGGAACAAGTAAAAAAATTCTGTATTAAGTGACAGCTTGAGTTGATAGTCTGACATACGTTACTAGGGCTCATTATGACCGGTTGAACATCAACGTATTTTTACATAGAAAGAAAATAATGAAAATTGAAAAAAAGAGTTTTTAAAAACCTACTTTTATTAGTATACTGAATAAGTTTTTTTTAAATTAAAAATATGGATGTCAAAACATAACCGTAAAAGAGTGATGCTCTGATAAAAATGCACTAAGTAAATTTGAATTTTAATCACATTTCTAATATACATTTTTATTTTTAAAGAATGTTTAGTAATTTACTTTTTTATAATATTCATTGTGGATTAATTTCTTTGTAGTATTGTTTTCAGCTCCTCATGCTCTTACGAGATGATATCTACATCCACATTTTGGATAAAAAAATTATGAAATACATTAATAAAAGCCCGTTTTTAATTTTTATTTTTATATTTTTCTACTTTTTGTCTTTGATATACTTCATTACTCATTATTATGAATATTATGGAATCTTAAAATGTTTTTTCTTCAACTCACTACCAGATGGTGCCACTTCTATGGAATCAAAATTTAATTAATATAAATCGATTAACTGATAATTAAGTTCAAAAAATATTAAAATTTTATATTATTTTATATTGTCATCGAGAATAGACAATTGTAGAAAATTTCAGAAACCCAGTACATCAATAAGTCAGTGAAAGTCAATACTTAGGTCAGTCAATACTTAGGTAAATGAATCGGAGAAAAAAGGTCATGGTTCTATAAAATGACTATGCTCTTAAATATCATTATTCAAAATTGGTAGACAGATGTACCTTTTAGAAACGATTTGCTTGCTGGCTGCTGGAGGTTTTCCCGTTTTTCCTCCAAGCGAAACAAAAATGTGGGCGTGTTTCCCTTGAAATCCGTCCAGAAGGGCAACCTACTCTCATACATAGAAGCTTATCTAGACTTATACCCCAGATGCTACATAGGTGCTTCGTATCTCTTTGATCACAAAAGATATCACATTTCCCATTTATCATGAATTTTTTATTCATGGACTTGGCTAGATATGCCAAACCAGGTGAAATTAAAATAGCCGCCAATCGATAACTGATTATAGAATTTGATGCATACACTCCAAAACGGGGAAAGATACGTGATGTATGCAAGCAAATTCACCTGAATCTAAACTCTGATCCAGAAAGTCTGGGACGTTTCGGAATATGCTGTCAACAGGAACGTGTCCGCTGTCATTTGATGAATGAACATCCAGATTGATAAACGAATGGGCGAAAACCGCTACAGATGGTATCCAGCCTCATATTGACAATATTCCTCCTAAGATCCAGGCTTATCAAGGCCCATGGTGGTATAATAATATTTCTATAAAATCTGATTTCGTATTCTTTTTGTCTGAGATGTTTAATGTTTGATAATTGGCAAATGAAAGACACAGATAATTTAAGAATTCTCTTTCAGGTAATAGATTAGGAATGATAAATACAAGGTGTAACCAATAAGTAGGTTGAATCACCTCACAAATCGAAAATGGGAACAACCCGATTTTCAGCGACACCTTCGTCGTGTTCTGTAATATTCAGTTAACAGTCGCGCATGGTTTCATGCGCCTGTGAGTCTTGATAAATTTATTATCGACTGTTGTCTGTGCGATGGTTTTTGTGGCGTGTCATGGAGCAGACAATCAATTTGCCAAAACGGAAAAAAATTTCGTTTTGAAAAGTCTAGGGTAAAGACACTGTTAATAAACTTTTTGATTGTCAAAGCTTAATCCAGAAGGAATTTGTTCCTGCAGGTCAAATTGTCAACGGTGAGTTTTGCTGCGAAGTGCTGAAACGTTTTCGTCATGTACGGCCTCATCTGAAACAACCTGGCTCTTGCTTTCTGTTGCACGATAAGGCACGGCCGCATGCCGCAACGCTTGTTTCTGGCTGAACATGGGGTAACTAAACTGCCGTATCCACAATATTCCCCAGACCTGTAACTAGAGGACTTTTTCCTGTTTCATAAACTTAAAATGGCTCTAAAAGGACGAAGATTTACAGACATTACTCACATTTAAGCTGGTGTCACACGAGAATTGAAAACTGTACCAGTGAATGAGTTTTCAAGAGCTTTCGACGATTTGTACACACGTTGTCGGATGTGCATTGTCTAGACTATTGTGCATTGTCGGAGACTATTTTAAAGGAATGTAAACAATTTTCATGTAAAGGCCTACTCAATGTTAGACTTATTTCATCATTCACTCTATTTATTGGTCATACCTCGTAAAATAAGTGATGTGTAAGATTTAGAATTATGAATAACTAATTTTTGTTTGTTTTCTTTACGATTTTATTTTTGTCTAAACAAAATAGAAATCCAAGAAAAGAATTATAATTTTATACACATACACACCAAAAAATCAAATATATAGGTGAAAAATAGTGATATGCAATAATTTGACATCTGAAAATAAAACATTTGAAGCATAAAAAATTGTTTTTATAGGATAACTATCGTCGAAGTGCTTAAGGAATGTATATAAGTTTGCTATTTAAAGTCATTCATGATTCAAATACATTTTATCCTTCAAGTTACGAATCAGCTCTTTCATAACAAAGAGCCTTCCATACATTCATTTTCCTAACAATTATTCTAGTTGGAACAGAACCATTCACACTGCCGTCAATCATTGGGATATTTATTCAAAACAACAATCCGCAACTTTTCAACTGAGTGAGAGATAAACGAGCTCGTTTGCAAATTCTATTTCAAATGTTATCTCCAATCAGCAGAGGGAATGTGGCAACTGGGTTTTCTGTTTTATTTGAAAAACTTGATTTAAACATATAATGTTATCAACTTTTTAAGATGTGTAGATGCACATTTAACGAATTCCACAGATGATTAGAGTAAACTTTTTCTTTACCTCTTTATAGTTACGAAGGAAATTTCATCTTGTCGATTATTTTTGAACTGTAGAGTGAAAGCATGACCACAAACCAAAGTGACGTACGTTAAGCACAACGTCCAAAACAGAAAAAAGGGCGGAGTTTAAAGAGCATAAGCGTTAAATACTCCTGGGAAAAAGGGGATTCCCCTGAGATCCCATGACGGAAGTTAAAGTAGAAGTGTGAGTCTCTAGGATTGAAGTAGAAGTAATAAAAAATGAAGTGGGTTCAGAAAGAATTAATTTAGAGATGAAAAAGTGAAATCATTACATACATATATGTAACAGAATAAAAAGAAATAACCCAGAATCTCAATGTATCAGACATCGCAATATAAACTTCTTGCTACCACTGATTTGTTGGAACTTTAAACAAAATTTTGAACTCAGCAGGAAAACACAAACCTATTAAGTAATTCAGATATTTAACTAAATTTTAAGCCTCTTATATGCCTCAGCAAGAAAGTATTTTTAATAAAAGCCCTTTATTGCATGGTTGAAAATGGTTATTTGATTCTCGATAGGAATAGGATAGTATGTTATTCGGGGTAAGTTTATTCATTGAATGTTAGCCTCGAAATTGGAGATGGATTATACGAAAGTAGAAAAAAGTGTCAGAAAAATTTAAGCAAATGTATCCATATTAACGAAATGATTTTTTCTTGTCTTATCTCTCCCAAAGCGTGTAACATTCTCGGCGATCTGCCAGTTGCGATTGTCAGCCTCATGGCTGGAGTATAACTATATTCGACACGGATACAACTGAATAACTCAAGAATGATTTATAACCTATCTGATGAAGACTGGATTAGCTATGAATTATAGATGCTGCCCAAGTCCCGTGTAATCAGAATAAATTATGAGCTTCGTGTTTAACAACTAAATGAAAATTTGTAATTACAGTTTATTATGTAACATTAAAATCGTCAATATCCGGTTCAAGTTTTTTTAATGACCAGTATTTGGTAGATTATAAGAATTATCATATGCAAAATAACCATACCTGAGTATAACTAGTAAAAAACAATTATTTCCATCTTATTAAAGAAATTAACGATAGTTTCAACGAACGAAAACGATGAAAGCGCAACTATTTGAAAAGGCTCATCATAATTTTAGAAAATTAATCAAATATTTCAAATATACAAGGTGAATCAAAATAAACGTCCTAATTTTAAAGCTTTACTGTGCAACAGGTAGTTACCGCATTCATTTGAAAGATACAAACTTCAAGAGATAATATTGACTCACTTTATTTGAAAATTCCATCGGACGTCCAGGAATTTTGTTATGAATTTACCATACGAAAAATAAATTTGTTTGGCACAGCACAGCCTACAAACAGGCTCTTGTGCCATAAAACCCAAGACAAGCCAAACCAATCAAGAGGTAATACACGATGATTCTAAAATCATATAATCTTGAACAATTTCAAAGATGTCACTTATTTCACGCAAACATTCAGTGCAGCGAATATTCGGACGATAAAATTTGTCTTAAAATATACACTTTCAAGCATGTATTACTGCTAGAGGACGCAATTTTGATCCGTTATTGCAAAAAATTACTTTAAAGATGCACTTATCAGCTATGCTTTTAATCTTGTCTATTTCTTGCGTTTGTGCCTCAGAACGTCACATCCGCCCATACATTCCTATACCATCAAAATTCCTACGACCTACCACCCCCCAAAGTTTGTCTCACGAATTATCTGTATATTCAAGTTTTGAATACAAGCATCGAAAATGTTCAATATAGGCTGCTTTTGTTATACGGCTGTAGTTCAATTCCTGCAAAACCTTCTGTAACTTGTCTCTGTCGATGCTGATATTAATGACCTGCATCGTCAATAATAATAATCCTGCAGATTACATCTTAATAATTATTGATTAATTGATAATTAATACATAAATTAAGACATTATTCCTTAATGTATGTATTATTCCTTAATGAATATGACCCGCATCTGCAATAATAATAAGCCTGCAGATGGTATCTTAATAATTATTGATTAATTAATAATTAATACATGAATTAATACATTATTCCTTAATGTTTGTATTCTATCTGTTGCACAGTAAGGGTTAGAAATCAGGGTATTCATTTTGACTCCCCCTGCATACTGATGGAACTATATGGAATGCAAAAGTGTTGTTTTATTGTAAAGAAGAACTATATGTATAATCAATATTGTTAAATAAAAAGTTCATAAAACATTAACATTTTTATACAATGTAAACAAATCCACAAATTTCTGATATATCTACTTTATTATAATTCTGATAACTTAAGATTTTCAGTTCAAACTATTCGAGATACGCGAAACTGAAAAAAAAACGATGGGAAACAAGACAGAATAAATTTATACACGTATAAAAATAAAATTTTAAGCTTTGAAGCTGTGAAATGTATCCAATATAGTTTGTCGGGACCCTAAATCTAGTTTATTTATGAGGCCAACATATTGCCGTTTCGAAACTCAAAATAAATAAATAAATAAAATGCACAAGAGATCGTGCCTTGGGTAAAAAAGTGTCATCTTGAAAAACGCCTAAATTTCGAAGGTTTCAGTTTCTTTTTTTTTTACTTTTTAGCAAAGCCCTCAAAAATAAAGATAGAAACTTTAAAAAGTAAAAGTGTTGAAATATTCTGAGCTTAAAGTCGACGAGGCAGCCTCACTGATTTATTACTTTCTTATACTCGTTTTTTGTTTGGATGCAGCCATCATATTTTCTTGGGAAAAAAATTTTCAAGCTCAAGAGATAATTAACTGGGAATGTCGAATTTATCATTTGAAATCAGATTTCCTCGAATTACGAGAAAGTAATTTGAGGAAATTATTATTTTAACAATGAAAATGTTAATAACAAGCTAGCTGAAAGTTTACAGTCAAATAAATGGCTGTATGTAATGACATTATGGGAGAGTAGTATTAAATACGAACTTCCAGAATTTGTTTCTTGATTTAGCTCAATTAATTTAAATACATGTTTCAATTTCTTTTCTGCGAAAAATATGTTGCTTAATTTTTAAATTTGATCTATAGAAAAACAATATTCGTTTATTATGGAACAATTAATGTTTAAAGCATTAGTGTTTTCAGTTGTTAAACTTTTTAGTTCCTAATCAATGAAGCAATTTTTGTCCTTTTGAATTTTATTTATTTTAGGATATGATGAGCTATGAGTATTTTGAATCAGAAGTTCCACTTTCAAGGGTCAGACAACAGAAAATTAGATTAAAATCATTTTGAAACATCATTGGTAGTATAAAGGAATTGCTTGTGAAAAAGCAAAAATGTATAACTGACGTTAATAACCAGATGTCTTCTAGGTTAAGGCATGGTATGGCTGAGGAAGATAAATAGAAGGAAGAAGATCATAGGTTCAATCCTCTGCAACCCCTTTTAAAAACTCGTAGACCGATGTGCACTTTCACAACATTTTCTCCTTTCAGTTGGGATTGCTTCTTAAACTTATTATGTCTTTCCTATCAATGAACACAGATGTGGGACAGTTTCCCGTGTGAAATCTCCAAGAAGGTATCCTTTTCCCCATATATTGGTGATAATTTAGACTTCCGCAGGGGCTAGCCAAGTGCGCTTTTACCAGCAGAAGATGACCCACTCCTCATTTATTACGGATGCTTGACTCATGGACTTGGCTGAATACTATGCTAGACCAAGTGGGATAAGAATTATATTTATTAGTAAGATGATAAAAGTGTTATTTAACTGAAACTGAAACTTTATTACATTTACTCAATGATTATATGAGATAACTTGGATTTTTGAAATGTCCTTCAAGGATTTTAAATATTAATGGTTTTAAAATCTGGTAATGGTCTAAAAGTTACAATTCATGATTTAGATAACATTGCAGTTCATTATTTTCAATTGCTAATTCATTCCTTATAACCTTGCTAATTCATTCCTTATATTTTATCATAAGATAAAAAGAAATTCTTAGCTCTAATTCCTTATCATGACTCAATTTTTTAAATAATTTCGTCAAACATTGCAATAATATTTTTTTCATAAATTAAACTGTAAGTGTTTCTTTTCTAAGCCAGAAAATAAATATCTTGGTAAAGCTATGGAAGAGCCTACATTTTAAAAATGAAATAGAATTCAAGTTAACTTTGCTATTTTCAAAACTGTATCTAAGTCGTCATGTAACAAAAAGTGTAATTATAAAATACGCATGCAACAGATGTCTGAATTATTAAATCGTATTTCAATTGAAAACTTGAATCCATTAATTAATTTTAAGCTGAAGATTCGTCTTCGAAATTCGCGCTGTGAACGTCTAGATCAAAGGTTCCCAACCGTTTTTTTATCGTACCCCTTAATTAGTCTTTTTATTTTTGAGTACCCTCTACTGTGTATCCCCCCCCCCAACCACTTCCAACTCAAAGAACTTAGGTTAGTGTAAGTCAAACGACTTGAATTAATGAGATTTGTAGCATATATTTTTGATTTAACATTTTATTCCATTTTTTATGTTGCCACTAGTTCAACGCCAAAATAAATGAAAACAGCATTGATATAATTTCGCTGTAATTTAAAGATGAAAGTTAACAATTACTAATCGTAATATTTAATTGTTCAAGAGCATCCTTGAGCTTGTTTTATGTATCTGAGTTTTATAAAATTGTGTTCAAATAAAGAGAGATATCATTTCGTGTCTGGAGTTGCGTCTACACGCATATTATATAACAATATAAATATTATATATTTTTTATTGCTTTAAGACGGAGAGTTTCAGAAAAATTCTGGAACTTTTTTCATTTTAATCCCTTATGTTTTAGGTTTTTCACCATTACCAAGGTTTGCCGCGTACTCCTAGGTGTACGCATACCACAGATTAAGAACATCTAGTCTAGATGATATCTGAAAACGTGCCAATTCGATAAATTTTAAAAACTAAAACATCCTAAAAAATACAGAGTTGTATTTATTTTTTTTCTTAAGAAAGATTGAACTGTTTGCTGTAAACTTTCTGTAAATTATTTGTTTCTTGTTCTCAAACTCAGTTTCATTGTTCTCCAAGTAATAAAAAAAGTATGCCAACGAGAATAGATTAAATTTCGTGAGAGTCAGACTAAAGATTTTCCCTTTTTATTCTCTCCTATCATTCTGTTTGCTCTTCTACAAATAAGTATTTAACTGCCTTTCAGTCATTCAGCTTCTCCTTGTCTGTGTTTGCAAGTACTCACTCAACAAACTTCTCAAGAAAGTTGCATTCTATTGTCTGATTCTCGTTTCTTATTGGGAGAATTCTATGCTTGTTTAGTACTATCACTTAGAAGTTTTTTAATTGGGGACTCCAGCGTTCTCTTTTTATTCAGAGACTATAGATTTTTTTACTTTTACCTGAAGTAGAAATGTGTTTCAAAATAATACCCACGCGCCTTCAATAAGCAGACGTAGTATCAATATTGTATGTAAATACTTGAAGCTTAAGTAAAAAAGAAGAAATTAAAGCTTTCACTTTATTTAGCAAAATAAAAAATGATCGGTAGTTGACAGTGAAAATGGTTTCATTCTCTGTTGATCAGGTATTTTAAATGATAGAGACACTATGAGAAATTTGACAGAAAAATAAATTATAAATAGATTTAAACTACTGAATTCAGCTAAGTTAAGAGATGTTTCTAAATAAATGAATTTGGCCACGGAAACCCTTTTATGATGCTTTAGAAAACATTTATTATCTGCTAAAACACTTTTCTGTCTCGAGTTAGAATAGAATTAATTTAGGGTAGAAATTTTTTGAATTTTTTCTTGATTGAAGTTTTTTAGATCTGGCCATATAAATGATAAGGACATTTTTAAATATTTGATAGAAAAAAATCACAACTAAATAAACTAATAAATTCAGCTCAAGTGCAGGAATTAATGAATTTGGCCATTAAAAGCTATTTCTTTTGTTTTAGAAGTCATTAATTGGCCACTAAACCATTTTTTGATCTTGGATAAGAATAGTAACAAGTTAAGAGAGAAATTTCCACTGCTTATATTACTTAATATTTTTTTGCAAGGAATATTGTATGATACTTGAAAATATCTCCTGGTGTTACAACGAAACTTCTCCATTTATGATGAGAATTTTAAAGAAAGTAATGTACTGTAAAAGAAAAAAGAGAATTGCCGCTGAGCCCTCTAAAAGGACTTAAAGGACTGTCGCAGAAAAAAATGACAATGATACATTACTTGTGAAACTGATACCCGATTTAATAAATCCTTTGTATATTTTAGTTAAATTAGAATCTCCCAATTATTGTTCTATATTTAGGAACAAAAACCATGAGCAAGGATAATCAAGGATCTAGAAATGGTTGGAAAATTCTTCTGCCCCAACAATTACAGTCGATTGGGGATACATTGAGACCAGGATATTTTGTGCCAATTAATCGAATTCTATGTCTACTTCAGTATTTTAATGATTCATTCAACAGAAGAAATATGTTGCAAGAAAATAATCCCGATATTCATACCTTGCCCACTGACTGTAGAAAACCATTGGTATAATACTTCTTAGACTTTAAAATCCCTTTCATCAGGTTATGTCTTAGATGTTCATGTTCATCCTTTCCGCGATGGCCATTCCTCACGAAGTTGATTCTCTTATTATAAGAGACACGCTATGGTAGATTCTGCTATATTGATTAACTCAGGGAGCATAAGATGGCTTGCTAATACATAACATCGTAATGGCTAGGCTTTAATTTTATCCAGCAAAGTAATTTTATTTGAATGTGTAAAATGCTTTGATGATCTTGACAAGATAATAAATCTGAAGAAAAGCAAATTTATTCATATGTTATACATGCGAAGCTGTGTAGTGGTAATGGTACTATAAACTTAACTCTTGTTCCTTCCAAGTAAAAGAAAAATCACTGACTAGCAAGTCCAATAAATGACCCGAATATACGGAATCATAACCTCCGCCCATGTAGCGACAGCAATTTAAGGTGATTTCATAATCGGTCAAACCTTATTTACAATTTTTCTGCTACTGACCCAATTAAGAAGAATTCTGTCCAAATTAAGCGATTAAATTAGTTTATTAGTTTGGTTTTCGTGGCTTGAGATTTGGCCAAATAAGCGACTATTCCGATTAATAAATGGCCCAAATAAGCGGAATCGACTACAAATGTAAAATTTGGTATGTGTTAGATTTTCGGTAAAAACAAGTAAGAGTTTTAATTTAAGAGAGGTTTTAAGACAGTTAATTCGCTTATAATGTAATCTAAAAGTTTCCGTCGCTGAAAAATATATGCTCATTGATAGGAAATAATTATGTGTAGATTAAATAAGTAGCCTTTCCGATTACAGCAATGTTCTGATTAGTAAATATCCATGCAATTTACACTTCGCAATTTTAGGGATGCTAACAAAAATTACTCATTTTTATTTCTAATGCATCACAAAATATTCAACTGAAATTCTGACGTTTTCGTGCAAATTATTTCATACGAGCAGCATTTCAGGCACTTTGTTCTGATATTCGCTGATTTAAATCACCTGCCATTGACGTCATAAAAGCTCACAATTAATCATATTATTAAAGAACCATTAGGTTAATAAAACTCCGAAGTTATTAATCTTAAATAATAGAGCGCGCCATGAGTCTTGACCATTGTAATAAATGTTCTCTTTCAAGCTATGCTCATTTATTAGTGCAAAGTTTTGACAGTCTTTAAAGAATTTAATTTCTTAACTAGGCGAGTATTGATTAGATTCTTCGAAAGTATAATTTTAAAATGATTTCTAAGGTGTGCTTGTTTTATAATAAGAATCGTTCTATTTACTAAATTTTATAAAATCTAAATAGAAAATATAGTAACCTGAAATGTTAGGAAATAATATTATTTCATACATTAAATTCATTCTTAATCATTGGCGAACTTCTTTCAAATTATTATCTCTACTTCTTCTCTGTTATCAATAAAATTTGGCTATGCGTATAAAAGAAATGAAATAATGTGTGACAAGACTGAAGAGAAACTTTTATAATTTAAAAACAATTGAGGTTGAAACATTTTTCATATTAAACCTTCACAAATGTATTTACTTATATCGTATTTTTTGTATTATTTATGACAAAATTAATAGATGTAGAGTATTTTAGTTAAAAAAAGCGGATATATAAAATTTAATTTAACATATATTAAATATTATTGTTGCATTATCCTTTTCTTTATTCCATTATCTTTTCAAATGTAATATTTGGGTTATTATAACTGCTAAGTGATATTAAAAACTATTTTACAGATGCGTAGAAAACATGAATAAAATGTATTATAATTAAAAGGACATTATTATGATCTCCCATTACTATACTTACAGCCTTGTCATGCGTAAATGCTAATAAGGACTTAAATTCCTGAAATATGCATCCTTCTCTCTGAAACTCATTCATTTATTCATTTAAAACTCACATCGACCAGCCTACCCAAGAGGGTGTAAGGTCTGAGACAGGTCGGTGGGGAAGATCTTTGACGCTCAAACTGCATCAAAATGATGTGTGTAAACGCTAACAAAATATTATATTCATGCAACAAGTGTCCGCTTGTCGCACACTCATTGCTGTAACTGAACTGTTTTGATGTAGCGTAAATACATCAAAATAAACTGGTAAGCATCGGATGCTTATCCTTTCTCTTGCTTTTACACTTCCTTCACTCTTTAACATTTCATTTTGCTTCCCACCACCGTCCTTCTGACTCACAATCATAGTGATAGAAGTTCCCCTTCAATAAATACGATTATTCAGAGAAGAAAACAAAGAAAATAAGATCCTTTAGAAAACATTTGTCTGATGAAGTCATTACAAGAATAAAAAATGCCTTTTTATGGTCACACTTTGAAAGAAAAGTATTTATTTATTTATTTTTTGGTTAGAAAAAGTTTAAAACAATTTCTTCCTAAACATTAAAAAATTTATTTAAAAGAAACTTAATTTTCACTATGAAAGCAGGTGCTAAATTATGCCTGAAAACATTTTAAATTTAATCATTATTAACTATGAGGTTGTTAGTTCATTTTAGCTTAGATATGTTACGGCACATACTTTTATTGTTTCATGTGAATTTTTTGGATCCATACAAATTTATGAACAAAAAAAGTACGTTGTTTCTCTATCTGAAGAAGTAATTTTTCATTTCGATGACATTTACTTGACACTCGACATTGCTTTCCACTTTTTGAAAGAATTCCTGCATGGTGGAAACTATTTTCCCTGAAGTCTACTAAAACTTTCCTCTGGTTTCTTAAAATTAATTTGAGCAAAACTGTTGTAAAGTAAAACCGTTCAGTTTCCTAGAATTAATTTGAGTAAAAATGCTCTAAAGTAAGACCGTTCAGCTAAGTTTTGTGTCGTACAAATTTTTATGTTTCTCACATGAATTTTTTCAGGCTGTTGAACTTTTGTATTTCCTTCTTACTCAACACAATGTTAATTAGGGTAAATTCGTTTATTTTCCATTTTATCCATTTATCACTGTATAAGCAGAGCAAGTTTTAAAACTGAAAACAACTTTTTAGCTAAGCATCTTGTCAAGTGTCCATTATTTTTAGCGAAATTTGTTCATTTTGGTTGCACGTTTCCAAAATGTTTTGCCTTTTTACGTAAGAACTTTTTCTTTCACTTTCAGTGGCAAAATTTTTAAAGTTTCTACGAAATCTAATTTAACGCTCTTATGTTTCTTCCTTGCTTACTTTGTCTGTTCATCTTCTCAAAACTAGAAATTTAATCATGTTAATCCTTAAAATCTCTATTTTTACTTGCTCAAACAACTTTGTTTAACGCTTAACATTTTTATCGACGGCATTGAACTTAATTTTAGCCATATGCTTGGCGCAGTATGGCCGAAAATGACTCTTGCGCCTAAAAAACCGACACAACCAACCAACCTTAAAATCTTTAAAATCTCACATTTCTGTAAGGGAAAATGTATCACTTTCTTTTCGCATTTTAACCGATATTTACATAAAAAATATTATTTCATTAAAAGGATCTTCTCAAAACATTATGCAACCTATAAAAAATGAGATATCATACTTCCCGGGCTTTCTCTTGCAACAAACGCCCTGATTAAAAATATTTTGAAAACTAGCGAGAGGTTTTCTTCCCTCGGCTTTCCCGTATACTTGCACAATATGGCGCGTTTTGTGTTTAGCTTCGTCTTATACAGAAGGAATTCCAATATGCAGTTTGGATCTCTTCCCCTGACCAATTGGGTTCAAAATTTGATGGAAATCTATAACTTTAGGGGGTAAGACCACATAACAAATTTTATTTATCCAGCTTGTTACGTTTTTCAGTTAACTTGCTCATATGCATATGAACTGAAGGACAGACAAGCAGATCTCCCACTGACGGATTTCGACCCAAATTTGAGAGAAAATTCATTAGTTTAGCTCGTTGCTTTCTTGAGTTATCGTGTTAACTATAGTTCCAATTTTTTTTTTTTTTTATTTATTTATTTGGATTCAGAGACATGAAGAATTTTAAATGTGGAGAATCATTAAAATCTAGAGGTCGAATTTTTTGGAGGTTACAATAAGTTATTTTTATATTCTTCGAGTACAAGAAATTAGTAAAGATCTTCAACATTCTTAAAATACTAATTTTTATTTAATAGTAAGTTTAAAAGCGAGGATTCATTTTAATCAGTTTTTAGATATTTCTTACTGTTCTGAAATCTCTGTTGACAGTTTCTATCTTATCTGTTTATCATTACGTATTAGAGACAAGCAATAAAAATTGAAATAGTTATTTTAATAAAAATATTCTATAATTTTGTTACTTTTTAATAAAGTGTATATACGTTAAAATTGGATTTGGTTTCATTTATACACTTATTTCTTTTACTTTTCATTATGAAAATAACTTTTAAAATTTCTAAGCGATACTCCATTTCTTTCTTCATTGCTTACTTTCTTCGTTTGCGTTTTCCAGAATCCGAAATTTAATCATATTTAGAAAAAGCTTTTTAAATTTTCATATTTTGCATAAATCTATTGAGCAAGAAATGTATCCGTCCCTTTTCATATATTTAACAGAAGTATGATTCCCAAACATCCTTTCATTGCAAAAACTCTATTTTTTTTAACTTTTGGACTTTTTAAAGCATCCAATTCCATAATTATGTGTGCCCGAGAAAAGAAGTCTCCACACTTGCTTCTCAGAATTTCCCTTCCAGCGGAAGGTCTAAAGCATAAGAACTTTCAAGTCAAAACCATTCGAAAAACGGAGATTTGCGTCTTCTAGATTCTTCAAATATTAATTTTTCAAGAGTTTCCTTCTTTTATATTGTAAACAGCGCAGAAGAAAGCAAATATTAAAATCAAAATGCATTTCAGAGAGCTTTTAGAAACTTCATACAAGTCAGAATTTTCTACTGGCTCAAACAAAATTATTTTCAACATAGTCGCATATTATTTACTATTCTTTAGCAGAAATACAACGGATGAATGGTTAATGAACAATGTGGATTACGAACATATCGAGCGGCGAACACTTTCATGAAAGAATTTTATACTCGGACAACGAACGCAATTTCAAATGAAGAACATCTCACAGAAAAACATAAGAAGCGAAGTTGTGTGTAAAATTAGTAGAATTGTTTGTAACTTCCATTTGTTGATACCACCGTAATAGGTATGAACATAATTAAATGTTGTAAAGAGAAGCAGCGAACTCGTCAAACTAACTGGTAATCGCAACATTTTCGCATATTTTTTATGGTCGCAACATTTTTACTATTTTTAGTAGAAATATAATGGATGATTCGTTAACGAACAGTTCTGACTGCAAAAAAATCAGACAACGAACACATATTCTGATAAGAAGCACATCACAGAACAAGCGCGAGAAGAAGCGATGTTGTGTGTGAAATTTGTACAAGTGTTTCTTACCGCCATCTGGCTTTGCCCGGGAGCTTTGTGAAGAGGATGGGCGCCAGTTCGGGTGTCGTCCTCGTCATCTAACCGAGGTTCAAACTTACGTGGTCCGTCCCAAAATACCCCTCGTGTTGCTTCAAAACGGGACGTTAATATAACTAAACTAACTAAACCCGGGAGCTTTGAGTAGGGGAAAGTGGTAGACTTAAGTGTTGTCAAGAGAGGTGTCGAACTCATCAGGCGAAAACATAAGAATGGAAATCAAAACGTAAAACGAAAGTGCAAACTGTGAATTTGACATTTGGGTTACGCATCAAAGAGTATGAGTTTGGCATTTGTTTTCAATATCTTTCCTTACAAATTCTTAGCATAGTTGAGTACTGTTCTTTGAATATTTCATGTTCTTTTCTGTACTTTTTATATAAAGTATTCTGGAGCTTACAAAAGAGTGGAGTGACCTTTGTTGTGTTTATCACAGAAACAAAGCAAGAGGAGCGTGATGCTGCTCTAATTCAACTTGGCGAAGCCAAATCCATAGGTCAAGGATTCATGAGAAGGGGGAAAGTGCGACATCTTCTGTTGGTGAACACGACCTTGGAGAACCTGAGTATCACCTGATCTAGAAGTCTGACTTATTTATAATATAAGGGGATAGGTTACCTTTCTGGAGTACTTTCAGAGAAAACGGATCCACATTTGTGTTTTACTAGGAGGAAGGCCAGAAAAACCTTCAGCAGGCCGGCCACAGCAAACAATTCGTTGCTAAAGCACACATCAGTCTACCAGTTTTTAAATAATTCTAGTTAAGACCACAGCCAGAGGATAGAACATGTCATCTTCTTCCTCATATCCATATTCCTTAGCCAAACCATTCCTTATCCCCAGTTGACCACTGATGGACTATGGAAGAGTTACGTATTTTAATACGTATGTTATAATCAATTGTTGTTATAATTATTGTTATAAAATGTAAGTAAAGGATATAAATAATTATGTAATTATGTAATTTTTACTTAATTCGTTTGGGAGACCCAAAAAATAATTTAATTCTTACAAAAATCTATGGTAAATTAATTATCGTTTGATTGATTATCGTCGGTAACGACAAGTAGCAGCTCGTCCATTAGAGCTGCAGAACCGCAACACTCCGTGAAATTATTTTTAAAGCTTGCATTTTCGTTTTTTTAATCTTATTTGCATAATTTTCCACTTTGAGAGTTCGATTATGAACGAAAATGGAGAAAAAAATAATAAAAAGAAGGCAAAAAATGAGTCAAGAACTAAGTTAGAGAGATATAGGATTTTATTACACACCAAATAGCACTGGAGAGCATCAAAATTTGCTCAATGCTCAAAGCTAAACGATACATCCGAAGGCTAGATTCTCCGTTCTCTCCACTTGAACTTGGCACTGACTGAAATTTTCTCAGAGCGGTTTGGCTAACGGGTGCTCTTTTTTTCTCCCTCCCACCCAAGGACTCGCCTTCGCTCTCTTGAATAGTTTTTCTCCGCTTTGTCTCGTTTGCAGTTTTTTGGTTTCGGTTTCGTTTTCTTATTGTGCGATGGAAACACTTCTTGTTTAATACATTAACATCATTTTCTGCTAACAAAACTAGAAGGAGCTTGTATAACATGCTGATTTACTTTTGAAATGCAGCAAATTTCATATCTGGGTTTAAAATCACAAATTTTGGGCTGCTTAGAGGTTAAGTTGCTTTTTTATAATTGTATCCTCTTGAGAAATATTTATGCAGCGTTACTCGTTTATGAGCTGACAAGCCACTACTAATGACTATCGTCTTTCAATGAATTGTATTCGTTTATTTGTTGGATCAACGGATTGTGTTCGTTTATTCGTCGGATCAACGGATTGTGTTCGTTTATTTGTCAGATCAATGGATTGCGTTCGTCGATTACCCGCAGTACTTCTTAAATTCCTTTCGTTTTTAGTAATAATTAATATGTTTTTATCATGTTTTGGTATTTCAACAGTCTCTTTGAAGGTTACTATTTATAATAGAATCAGTTTAAAAGTATTCAAATTCAATTCTTAATGACGTTAAAAAATATATGGTACAAAATCGCATGCAAAATGATCAATAATTAAAACAAAGGAAATTTATAAATCTTTAATTATTATTTGTTTACTATTTATTGCAATTGCACTTAAAATAGGTAATAGAAAAGCAGAAGAAAAGAAAGAAAGAAAAGTGCGTTTTATATTTAGCAAAAATTTCAGTAAAGTGAATTTTAATGTGATTCTGCGGATTCGGTGATCTTATTTTGCACAAGTAGTTAATTACTTTCCTATTTATTAATTCATTGCATTATTTTCAAAGTAGCGAATAAATATACGTTTTTTCTTTCTAGGTTTTTTTTTGTCATGCTATGTAATTTGAGAATCATTATTTTACACATTGTTGAATTTTTCATTAAAGCTTAATTTTAATTATTATTTTCCAAGACAGTAACTTTGAGAAATAAATTTGTCTTTCTTATCTTTTTCCAAAATAAGATAAAAACACTCGGTCCTTTTAACGAAATATTTTCTCTCCAAAATTCCTAATTGCTTTTTTTAGATATGGATAAGAAAACAAACACTAATGACCCTTGTCTTTTTGCTCCTTCATGCTGTCTGCGGTAATTACAATTACATGAAGTGGAAAATAATTAGATGGCTTTACATTGAGTTTTTTTCAAATTTTTTTCAAATACATTATAATTGAGTAGCATAATTTTATCATTTCTAGAGTAATTCGCGTAATTAAATTAAATACTGTGAAGTCTAACGCCGTTAATTAGATACATTACATTTTTGAAAACATGTCTCACTGCAGTTACTGATTTGCTGAAATTTCGAATAAAAATCTCAAACTTTCGTACGTATTCCCTGATAAACCAAAAATCATTAACAAAAATGCTATTATTTTAATAAAAAGTTGTTAATTTGATAAAATTTATTCTGAAGTCTGCCAAAAGTTTTTGATTAACTGATCATTTGAACTTTTATCTAACCACTAACACTTACTTAAACGATGAAAAAATACTACATTAACTGCAATTTACATGTTTTAATTAAAGTTAACTACGGTTGAAATTTATCGCTCAAGAGGTAGCAAGATGTTGAATGACACATCTGGTAAAATAACATGACGGTTAAAGTGAAGCAATCCAAAATGTAAAGTAAAATGAAATTAATTTTTTTTAGTTGACAGAAATAGTTGATTATTACCATGAATAATTGTTATCTTTCATCTTAAGTTAAAGCAAAACTATTTCAATGCTGCTTTGGTTTGCTTTGGCGTTGGTATAAAGAGAGGAATAAAATGTGAAATCAAAAATATATCCTACAAATATTTTTATGTTAATTCGAGTCGTTTGACTAAAGTTAACCTAAACCCTTAATATTATTAATAAAAACTCATTTGAACTGAGGATGGTTGGGGGATATGACAGAAGGGGTACTCAAAAATAAAAAGGCTAAGCAAGGGGCAAAAAAAAGGTTGGGAGTAGTTGCATTAGCTTAAAGCCCAATTTTGAAGCTATTTTGCGACGAACCTCTCAAATCTGGGCCTTGGATGCATGATAGACATGGCGCCCCGTCTTCAAGCTTTAGCACCCCATCGGTGGGAAGGCGTCTGGCCCTCTGCAGAGGCATTTGGCGTCCAGTTGGACCTACAGGCGACGGATCTTCGGTGAAATCGAGTTTCGAACCCGCGATACCACGGCCAAGAAGTCGAGACTCTGACAATCTGGTCATCGTGGTCCTGTTGTTGATGGTCCTTCACAATGTACTGGAGTTCAGAAACACTGAAAGTATCGTGGTACATTTATAAGAATAATTTCTTTCAATATTTTCTCTCGTCCCAAAATAATCTTTATATAGGCACACATCTAAAGCTGAAAATTAGTGGATTTTTATGTAAGTAATGCGAAAATAAAATAGTACTAAATGACTGAATTTCCCATTCTTAAATAATGTACAAAAGCTGTATCTTAAAATACATAAAAGTAATATTCAGCCAACCCTGATACAACCACTCTGTTTATCGATCCGAATGAAAGAAATAGCATTTGGTTCAATTAAAAAAGGTTTCAAATACATTTGTGCGAATAATTTTACTTTACGATTACTGTACTAATGATCGTCCAGTACTTTCTTTTATCGAGTGACAGGATTCTGCAAGTTCTCTCTTTATTCAAAGACCACAAGCAGCGATCAAAAAGAAAAAATGAACCTTTTCGATCAGTTAAAACTAATTCATACATTTGAGAGTAATGATACATGGCGAATATTGTAGTGATAATCATTTTGTATGAACATCATCAACAGAAAACAGCAGAGAATTTCCTTTACTTTTTCCAAGTAAATAATCTCCGAAACTTACTCTCCATTTTATGCTATAGTCAGTAATAATTAGTCGGTACTATAAGGACAGCTCAGTATCATAATGCTCACAAAGTGCATAGATAATAAGAAAGCTGTTATTTTTAATTCATCCAGAAAATGAACAGAAAGTAAATCTGGGATGTATTGAGATTTGTTTAAATCTTTTTTCAATAATTCGACCAGTCCATCTGAAATGCGTGCACTGGTCGCAGATTTTAGATTAAATTGAAACCAGTTGATTTAACCTTTAGTTAAATTTAGATTATGGCTTAATCAAATTTCATATAAAATATAACAGCCAATTCAGAGAGCTCACGAGAAGTATAGATTATAGGAAAATTGTTATTTTTAATTCAATCTGAGAATGAATTCAAAATAAATCCAACATGTTTTGAAATATATTTAAATCATCTTTCCGCAATTCAGTCAGACCATCTGAAATCCTCGTACTGTTCTCAACTTAACATTTAGATTCAGTTGAGACCAGCTGACTTCGCCTTTAGTTAAGATGAGATTACGGCTTAATGAAATTTAAACTGCTGTTTCAAAATACCTCTTAAACTTTAGATCAAGTCTAACTTTTAGATTAAGTTAAGTTGATTAACCTTTAGTTGAGATTACGACGTGATGAAATTTCAGACTCCCTTTTAAAACGGAGATTCTAGTGAAGAAAAAGAAAAGTGCTTTCCCCCTTTCGATGTCACTGGAAGATGAAATCTGAGATATCTTTCTACTGCCCATGTAGTTGTCTATTCTTTTCTTCCCGTGTTAGCAATAAATCTAGTCATGACATGTGGGGTTATACAATAGGGGAGGGGAATAACATAACGAAGCATCCCACTCCATCTTTCGATATACGATGCATGATACGATGTACGTCGAAGATACCAATACAAAAACTGTGAATCACGCCAAATAGACCCATTACCAGTTGCGTTGATCAGTTGCATTATCAGTTGCGTTGATTACCATTTGTTGATCCCCCACAAGTGTGGCACGTTCCTTTATCGGTAATGGGCCGTTAACCAATCGCAACACCATTACGGTAGCACAAAGGGAGCCTAGAACCTGGTTATTTATACGGTAACTTCTCATCCTGGTAATCCAGGTAGCCCTTGTGGCGGGCTGGACTAGGGAGTAAAGCTATCAACAGGATGATTAAAAGACATACAGATTATTTCAGTGAAGAGCATGCAATCCTAACGTTTTAGTAGCAGAGCATCTTTACAACCCACAAGAAAAAGTTTAGGTTCTCATGAATTACTCTTCTACGGTCTGTTTTGACTAAATCAGAGGGTAGTTTAAATCATTTGAATTTATGGATTTTTAAAACCTGTAAATTCTTTGTTTCCTTTGTCGCTCACTCGTAAGCCATTTTCATCTATTCAGTCATCATTCACATACATATTCTTCGATAAATTTAGTTAATAGACAATTTATTAGACAATTCTATTTATCTTTGTTTTTAACTGTCTTTTCTTTATATTTCACTTTAAAGTACAGTTATAGAACAATCCATTTCAAAGGAGTAAAGGACATAAACAAAATAGCCTCATAAAATTTCGTATATGAACCATACAACAGCGAACCATTTTTAAAATCATAACAAAAAAGAAATGCAGTGATAATGCTGCTACTTTTGCCAATAAAATTGACAGTTGAGCCTAGGTAAAACGGCTCTGTAGAAAACTTCCCAAGATGTGTGCTTTATGGAGTGTGCATGTATAAAAAATGCATGCTCATATTCCATCCTATTTATTCTTATGACAAAAAAGAATAACAGTGAAAAGTAGTCAGGTCATTATACTGAATGGTACCTATAAAAAGGATAGTCTATAGAGAATAACATCAGCGTTAGACAAAAAATTTTGGTACGTTATAAAATCTAACAAGAGGTATTTTATTTGAAGTTGTGTATAAAAAAAGTGTAGTACACAATTCTCATTCAACAGAACACAGACATAAATTGAATAGTGATTATAAATTCTATATTTCTTATTATAGTAATTATTATAGTAAGTATATAGTAACTATATAGTAATTATTATAATAAGTATGTAGTAACTATATAGTAATTATTATAGTAACTATTCTAGTATTATAAACTCTATATTTCTTATTTTTAAAAAGAAAAATGCTTTTCTTGTATAAAGTAACATATTTCCTACGAAAATATGCTGCTTTTTATTAAACTTAATTGAAAATCGTTTCTGAGAGGAAGATGTGATCATATTTTAAATGGGCTCTTAATTCTCCATGCTGCATAGCAAATCTAATAAATCTCCCTATTTGCTTTTTAATATTTTCATTTCGGGAAAAATATCTTCGCCTATTTGAAATATAATGAGCACTTGTAACTCTGCTAACTCTCTGTACCGTTTATGTTAAAAGATTTTTTTTCATGAGATCAAAGAATAAAATCTTCGAGATTAGTTTTCGGTTATAAGTTCTTGGTCTTTCATTTTTTAAAAAAGAGAAATGCTTTTCTCCTATGAAGTAACATATTTGCTTAGCAAATATGTTACTTTACATTAAACATCGTTGAACACTTTTTTAATATGACCATGGAAATATATTAATTGTACTGCTAATTCTCCATGTTATATATAACTTATCTAATAAATCTGCCTTCTTGTTTTTGAATATTTTTATTTCATTCTAAATGTCTTATTTCGTCTGTTTTGTGAAAATAGAACAGGTTATAACTCTGTCAATATCGATAATCAGTTGTTAACTGAAACTTTTCCATAAGACCAGAGAATGAAATCTTCGGCTACATTTCTCAGTTATAAGCTCTTGATCTTTTACTTTTCAAAAGAAAAAACCTTTCTTTCTCTAAAGTAACATATTATCTTTTCAAACATGTTACTTTTCATTAAACTGCATTTAGCATCGTCTTTAAAACGGCGATGGGAACATGTTTTAACTAGACTGTTAATTCTCCATGCTATATATAACAAGTCTAATAAATCTCAATACTCGTTTTTTGAGTATTTTTATATCAGCTTACTTACTAGCCTTACTTCTCCTGTTTGCAGAATATTGAACAGTTTATACCCCCTCCAATGCCGATAATGGGCTGTTAACACAATACAAGCACCACGTTAGAATTCTTCATCATAAAACTTTTATAGTATCCATGAAAACCGTTTGGCCCCCATTTTTGTGAGTCATTTTCTTTCTGATTTTGTTTTATATTCCTAAAAGGATTTAACGCATTACAGATCGATAATTTAAAGCAGTGTTTTGTTCGGAAAGAAGTAGGATATTCTGTCTCTCTGAAGTATTTTATTATAGCTTATCGCGTAGTTTGAAAATCTACTTTGATTGTAAGACAATTTTGTACATGTGTTAAGAAAGAATTGTTTATAAAGCATTTGTTCAGCCTAGATTAGATAAAGAAAAGTAATGATGAATGTGTTGTGCGGTTAAGTATCTACTAAATCATTATATAAATACTATTCAAAACAATATATTCATCGTTATATAAATACTATTTAAAACATTATATTCATCGTTATATAAATACTATTTTAAACATCGCATTCGTTTATTTAGAGTTAACGATAATTCTGGTCACAAAATTATTTTCTTTATGTACTACAACTATCAATACTTCTACCAAAGGAATATTTGTTCTATTATAAAAGACCTCAACCAAGAGAAATGTCTGTACTGTATACTTAATGTATTCACTAAATTCTCCGCAATTATGGAGTGTTCCTTAACAACTCATTTCATGCTGTCACTTGCAATACAAATGTGGTCTAGCTTCTCTTGAAGAGTTATCAAAGTATCGCAAAGATTCACAGTTTATGAAGGAAACTAGATAGTAGTAGCGTGATATTTAATTCGTTGAAATTTTAATACTTCAGTAAAAGTGTTCCTTTTCAACTTCAGAAAATAGCCTGACTAGAAGAAGAATGGCCCTTCAGTAAACTTGAGGGTTAAGGCATCGCATGTCTAAGGGATATGAATCGAAGAAGAAAGGTTAGGAGTTCCTTGCTCTGACAGTGCTTTAACCAGCATTATTCAAAAACCGATAGATCGATGTGTGCTTTAGCAACAAATTGCTCACTGTGGTCGGGTGAATGTAGCAAGTTACAGGCATGTAATATAATAAAGCTTTAAGGATGGAAGTTCAGGTCAGGTTTAGTCATTGTCCGTAGAGAGTCCCACTGGGGGGCCACCACAAGTACGTAGATGATAAGCCACTGGATAAGTAAGCGGGTTCTCGCTTCCCTGGTGGGTATAGTAATGGTGGTGTGACTGTGTTTGCCACATCCCCGATGATGGGACGCACCTCCTACGGGAGGAGTTGGCGCATGGGCCGTTGATGGCCATTTTGTAACTGACCATAGTTCCTGTGTACCTTTCGCGGCGACCCGATAGTTCAGATGCATCGGACGGTTTCGTGTCAGGTCGGAGTGGTTTCGATATGGATTGTCCGTAGGAAAAAATGGAAATCTGAGTTTAAATATTTTTAAAAATGTCCTATAAATCAGACAGAATTGAAATGTAGTACCTCTATATATTAATGCGGTAAAAACAGGAAATTTGTCTCAATACAGGCAAAAAATTGTTTTAGTTGTCAGAATAAGTGACTTTAATTTATAATTTTGTGTTTTATGGAATCTAAAATATAAAACAGAAATCAGATGTGTCTGCCAGATTGTTAGTCTACCACAAGAACTCCTCCAAAATGGTGTATAGTTGAAAAAGGAAACTGGCACGTGTCATTCTGAGGTCCATTTCTAGATAAACAATTGCTAGTTTCAACTTACAAAAGTAATTATTTCTAAGAATATTTAATTAAGTAAATCAAAGGATTATGAGTATTTTTCAAATAAAAATTATTACTTAATTAAAATAGTGACACAGAATTTCCAATATTTTTCTAGCAGGACAATACAAGCTCTGGCAGAGTGTAATAAAGCAAATATTTGTATTTCCAGTGTTTTTCTGGCAGTACAGTACAAGTTCTGACGGAGTGTAATGAAGCAAATATTTGTACTATTTCCGATGTCTCCCATAAATTTCAATCCAACCCGCGCGAAGACATATAATAAGGCTAGTAGACTTTAAATTTCATTCTTGCTGGGTTTTTTTAGTGTTAAGGAGTTCATTGGAGGGTGTAATATAGCCTAAGAGCTTTACATTTCATATTCATGGCTGATATTTATTATTCGCACTCCCTTTCCTACTGCTGAAAATGAAAGTAATCATGTGTTTTATAAAAACGTGAAACAATGATCTTAACAAGTTGCTGTGGTATAGTTTCTTAAAATGTTTCTTCCGAAAGCATAATTTATGTACGAGGTTAAAAAAAGTAAATTCAAATTTATTTAGATAAATAAATGAAATAAATTTAAAACAAAAACCTTTTTAAAAAATAAAAAAGTCTGCTTCATTCAAATATTTTTTACCCATCATTTGCCATGAATTTATGCAGTACAAAAATTATTTAAACAATCTTGTTCTCAACAATCTTGTGCCACTAAATATCGAAATTATCCCGATGCAAAATTTCAAAGCATGTTACAGAATGTCAATGTACGGAGTTAATAAATGTCTATGCAGGAAAACATGCTTATGGGAAGCTTTTGTTACTTTCCATTAGTTTTTTCTTATATTTTTCGTACTTCTACATTTCGGAACAAACGTAAACTTGAAGGTCATTCGAACTATTAACTTTTACTGTTTATTGTGAAGCTATCGAAGAGTTTTTATCGGTATTTTAACGATGTTTATCAGAAAAATGTCGTAAAACTTTCGCCGGACGGGACAAGGCATTTTTGGAACTTCGAGTTCCAAAATAATTAAAAATGTGTGGAAAAGATAGAGATTTTGATTCCTGATAACTAGATAACCGCAGTTTTTTTTCTTTCTTGCTTTAGGAGACATTACATATCTGACACGAAAACCTATAAAAAGCGAAAAGAAAAAGATACATTAAATAAAAATAGGTACATACTCTGAAATAAACAGTTACAGACTATTCTACATACTACATATTAATGGATAATTGTCCAGCACGAAAACTGGATTATAAAATGATGCTTTGAAATTGTCTAGGACAAAAAAAATAAGCAAAAATGTATAAATTTTGCAGGCTGTTCTTAAAATTAAAGATATTGAGTGGGCTTGTGAAATTTGTCTTGCAGCAATATTGACCGTTAATGAAAGTTTACATTCCAATTGTAGTTGCTCACTCATCTGTTGCGCAAATTAATTTACTTTTTATCAAAAATTTCCTAACAACTTTAATGCTTAATGTTTTACTTTTATGTGAAAATATCAAAGCTGACAATAACCAGAGGGCGTGTTCTTCCCTCGACTTTCTCGTACAACTGCATAATATGGCATGTTTTGTTTTAAGCTTTGTCGTACATTGAAGAGAATGTAGTATGCATTTTAGACCTCTTCCCATTGACCTATTGGATTTGATATAAATCCACAATTTTGGTGTCAAAACCACATGCTAAAATTCATTTATATAGATACTCGCATCTTTTGAGCTATCGCTTTCACATTTACAGGAATAGATAGAAGTCAACCATTTGACGGATGTCGTGTAAAATCTTATACGGATGTACAGTTCTGGCGACAAAAATACATGCCAAATTATTTAATTTATCAAGCTTGTTGTGAGTTTGAGTTATTATGTTCATATGCACGCGGTTGTACAATCAGACAGACTACCCGTAAATGCATTTCATCCAAAATTTGATACAGATCTACAATTTTAACGAAAAATCACATACCAAATTTGAAATTTCAATCACGTAGGTGTTGCCGTTTTTGAGTTACTGTGTTCACATAGAGTCAGACATAATTCCAAAAATGCTTCTTTCAGACTCAGGGAGAACCAAAACGTGGAGATTCACTAAAATCTCGAGGTCAAATTCCTTTGTATACTTTCGTATACGAGAAAGTAAAAAACTAGAATTACTATTAAACACCCTTCTTTCTCTTGTACCACTTTAATTAGTTAAAACAAACAATTTTGGTTCAAAGAGTTTTAGTTTTCTTGGCCGAAAAAAATCTGCGTAACAGGCATGAGAAAGTGATTTCGCAAGGTTTATAGTACAGATAAAAACGTATATGTTCGATTTCAATCCATTGGAAGCTATTCGGTTTGATTTAGGTATTCTGATCTGTTTGTTGAATTCAGAATCACAAAAACCAAATTTGACTCAGCTGCGCTGAAGAGAAGTGCCCACTGCGCCCAACTGAGAAAAGCATCGATTGTTTAACATAAAATGTTACCTAATTTCTAGATATATAAAATAATTCTTAAACATTCGTAACCGAACGCAAAATACAGTAATATAAACTTCTCATCGTCTTTACATATCCTTTTTAAAGACTATAAAAAAACATAATTTTCTTTTAAGAATTAATACCAAATCATTTTTTAAATTGATATGAAAATCTCTTTGATTTTGTTTACAGAAGACCTTAATTCTTGCAACAGGTGGAGCAACAGGTGTTAATTTTCCCATGCTATCAAAACATCTTTTTCTCATACATCTCGTTTTTTGAAAAAATCGAAAACTTCTTCGATAAACAGCCATAAAGAGAAAGGAATTATATCCAAATTAAAAAGAATAAATCCAGTGATGCAATACAACTACAACAATATCAGATAAGTTGAATTTATTCCGTTTCAACTTACCCAGAGGCATTTTAAAAGGAAAAAATTTGTATTTTCTTAAAGCATGCGATTCAGCCATTACTAGTCTGAAAGGATGAAATTTTCCTACTCTTACTCGCGTCTAAAGCTTTTTCCCGTTAGCTTAACATCTGAGGCAAAGATATTTTTAGATCAAACAGATTTGAAAAAGCGGGGATAGGCATCTTTGAGGCTCTTGAAATTTGAATTTCTCAAAAGAGCGCAATTTTTTTCTTTCATTTTCACTGCGACCATTGACAGACAGCGCAGATTTCAAAAAGAAAATACATTTTGGAAAACGTCTATCTGTTCCCTACAATTTTCAAACCCCTGTGGCCTCATACGAAAAAATAATGGAGTCTCAGAGCAACATCATATGGGTTAACAATCAGAACTCCATTTTTCTCCCAGTGGAAATTTCACTAGTTTTCAATGTTTCTTTGGTTGTTTTCAGTTTCATATGAATTTCTCGGCATTTTAGCATATACATCTAGCCTATGAACTCTCATGAGATGCATCTGAAAAATCTGAGTATTGTCATTAAAATTCTCTGCCATTTAAAAAAATTGAAAAATAATGCTACATTTTAGGGAGAAACATTAGCAAGTAAAGACTTTCTTTTACACGTTACAAAAATAAAATATTTTTTATCTTTAAATTAAATCTAGTTGTGTTTCTTCTAGAATGGTGCAACTCTGTTTAAAGTGACACAGAATTAAACCATTCCAGAAAAAATATAGATAATGATTAAAAAATCGATTGCTGTATGCACGGTTTTATTTTATTTCAAAATTTTTCTGAAAATTTGATTTTTTTCCCCCAAAACAGCTGCATTCTTTGATCAAAATAGTAAAAGATTATATTCTTTACATCTATCAACTGATGAAATGAGTTGCTTTCAATTCAAAACCGGAATTCTATTAAATCGGATTTTATTAGATTTGTTTCAAATGGAAAACAAGCTTCTCAAATAGAAAAATTCGTTCCAAATAGGAAAGATTAGGTTTGTTCAAAACATAAAACAAAAATTTAAACCCCTTCTCACTAGTAAAGGAAAAGAAAATTGATGGAATTAGCTATTAAAAGACTTTCAAATTATCATTTGTTATTTTTTCCTGCACTCATATAAGATAAAATCGTATTGATTTCCTTTTCCATGATAAATTATTACGTTTGTTAGCCTTCATAATACCAGAATTCAAAAGGTAACACTCACAACACTCATAAAAGAAAGATATTTATTGATTTCTTTTTTCATGATAGTTGATTACTTTTGATAACATTCGTAATAACCCTACTTAAATGCTTTTCAAAAACTTTCGTGTTAAAACTACCCAATTTAATAAAGCATAGATTTCAATAAATTTCTATTAAATTATGTTTAAAACACTAAGACTAAGTTAAGTGTGAAGTAAATTTAAATTCCGAGACACAAAATTTTCTTTTAGGTTTTCTTTTTTTTTATTTTTTAGAAAAATTCTTTAAACAAATCGAAAAAACTATTTTTAAAAACTTTTTAAGTAGATATGAAATATTTTTAAAATATAGTAAAATATCAAAAAATAAAAATCACTTTCTAATTCCTTACATTCCCTCAAAAATAAATCAAAGGAAAAAATCAAAAAATTTGAAACTGACTTCAAAATCTGGTTAACTGGTGGTATATCGCTGTTAAAAACTGTTTTGGAATTTGTAAATACCCATTGACTTCATTGACCTAACAAAAAGAAACAATGGAATGCATTCGGTTAAGCCTCGAAAGTGAAATGTAACTGTCCTATAAATAGGACCCAAAAAATAGGACGCTGGACGTTAACAGGTTAAAACAGAATATTCTGTTCTCACTTCGTTTTGAAATAGTAGCAAACTGATGTGTTTTTAGAAACGTGATAACTATTTTGAAGATAATGCTATATTCATTTAAAGTAGAATAGAAGAAAACAGAGAAAAACGCATGGTATTTATAGAAATTCTAACAATTCAGTCAATGTGCATGAAACCAGCCACTATCATAACTGCGTAGGTCATCTAACATCTAACTGCAGGTTTTTTCGCTGTGATGTGCCATCTAGTCTTCATTCCTGCTACAAAATGCGCGATGAATGCCAAACTAAATTGGCATGGCTCATTTGATGTGTGTCACGAGAGCATGAAGTGCCTGCATACTGATATCTATTCAGGGTATCCACCCTCGTGAATGTCTTGAATAGATATTCAATAAAAGATAATTTAAAAATAGATAATTTTGATATTTTGCGCCAATCAAAGGTCTCCTCCAGGAAGCGCTAAGCGTTGATTGGCAGATCTTCCTCAAGGTTGCCATTGAAATGGTCTAAAATCGTCTAAAATAGTGATATAAGGAGCTTCATAATTTGGTCAGTTTTAATTGCAGAGGTGTCGAACTTTTTTGTTTAAGATTTTAGTGTGCCATAAATATTTTACTAAATATGAATAATAGAACCGGGAGACTGCATAAAAATTTTTGTCATTGTAATTTTTTCAGCTGTATATTTACTGGCTCAAGCAACATAAAATATAATTTTTTACTTCATTTAAACCATTTTTCCAACTGGAAGTATATGCATATCTCTAAAATTTTAGAAACTGGCTATTGGGCCACGATTAGAGTTATACCTATAGTATACCTCTAAATTTAAAAGTCTGTGATTTCCATGCCTTAATGACTACGAAAATGAGAAAATTTAACTGGATTTTCATGGAAATCCTGATTTTTATAACTCCAACTTCTTTGATTTCAAGCTCGTTTTTTTTAACAAGGTCTCTAAGACTGAAACTGGATAGACCCTTTAGTTGATGATAAACATTTGGTGTTTCCCGGAATTTCAACGCTAAGCAATAGTAATGCTTTAAAATATATGAACATTTATATGCATATGGATAGACCAAGGTATTTCTAATAAGAGAAATATCTATAAAAAAGTAAACAAGTGAAGTCGAACTTCAGACCATAAGATTGTTGCCAGACATCGAAAGAACATAAGATTGGAAATTAAGATCATTGGAATAGTGCTCTAGTCTGAAATCTATATACTTTATGATAATTCAATCCTTCTATAAATTATATCTTTATTGTGCATGCATCTAGCCGAAAATTTGGAGCACAAACCGTTTTTAGTGCTTTTTACTGTTAAATCATAGGCTCACACATACCGCATTGCCTAGAAGGGCCCTTTTCTTTTTTCATGGGGTGAGAGGGACTTTGGGCATTCTTTCGAAAATTATTGATTTGTTAATTAAATGTAATGTTTCAGAAGATAAATGAAGATGCGCTTCGTAATTCTGAACTGTGTTCAGATGACGACCTGGCATCCGACTTTTTAAACTTATAAACCATATTAACTTTTTTGTTAGAAAAAATCCTGAAATACGAACTTGTGATTTTTCGACCGCTAGTAGATGTTTCAAACAACTCTATTACAGATATCAAAGTTTTTCTTTAATGATACTTCCTTGAGAATAACTTAATCCTTCCATTTTTAAAATCGTCTCAAATGCAACAATACAGTTTTTCTTTTACTCACGGCCACCATGCGAGACAAACATTGCAGTGACAGAACTGAGTTGTGTTAAGAAGGCTTGGACGCCTCGGTGGGCTAACTGTATGGACATTAGATTTGATTTGTTCGATTAATTTCTCGTTTTGAGGTTATATGAAAGCTATTGGAGACGGTTTTCGTAATTTGGTCAGATAAAAAAAACGAAAAGTGAGCTACACTTAATTCATTAATTTATTACACCTAACCACTGTAAAGGCATTTGACCTCCAAATAACATTTAACTCGAACCAGGCTCACAGACACATCTGGTCTTTGATAAAACCAGGTCTCGAAACTCAATCGCTGCCACCAAGCTAACTCGGTATTCTCTATTCCACGTTTAGTGCGAAACGTTCGAGACTCCATAGGCATAACTTGCACCTGGCCAACATAAACGACGGATCTTCCATAGAATAGAGACATGAACCTTACATCTTCCGATTATGAATCATATATTCTGCCCCTAATTCATCACGGGACCTGGTAATAGGTTCTCGTTGGGGCCAGATGATTACACGTTCAAACTCCGATTCTACTAAAGATCTGCCTGTATATGCCAGTTGGTATGGCATGGAAGTTTGGAAAGGAGGTACGTACCAACTCAGGTATCGTCCTCGTCATGTGGCCACAGTTCAGAATTATGTGGTCCTTTCCAAAATATCCCTCGTGTTGTTTCAAAAAGAGGACATCCGGGCGGATTCGCGGCCGGCACCCACTTTGCTCAGCACTGCCCCTGCCACCTCGCTGCTTCGAGGCTATCAGCCACTACTTTTCTCTACTTTAGTTTTAAATACTGCATGAAGATCAGTGGAACCGACCATAAAACCATAGTAGATTTCATATTCTTTGTAGACAACAGATTCCTTTGAAATTGTAAAATCTTTCAATAAACCCCATCTATTTGTAATGTTTTGTATAACTTTCTCACGAATTTCCGCATGAAAGGATGATATCGCCCAAAATAAACAGTTTCCATCATCTACAATAGTATTTTACAAAATTTTTGGCACTCCATTTTGATGAAACTGTTTGGTACTGGATTTTTGATGAAAACAAAAAGTCTTCGCAAAATCAAAATGTTTATTCCAGAAACAACTTCATTCCCTCATTTAACAACACTACATTCTGTAAAAGTTTTTAACAACAACTAATTTTCTTGTTGCCAATGTAATAAAAATAAATTTAGAAAGGAAACAAAATCGTTTGATATTGATTTTAAATTAAATATTAACTAAAACAAAAATAATCATACTTATAGATTTTTCTTAGCAAAATCATCTGCTATTAAAACCAAATTATAGAGATGTCTTAACAAAATCGTCTGTTATTAAACTTAAGTTGGAATGAAATGCAACAGAACTGATTATAAATATAAAATACTATTTTAAACTAGAGAGGATAGGAGGAAACTAGAGGAAAATAGAGAGGAACATTCTGATTCGTTAGTTATTTGAAAGAAGTGACGTAATTAATTGGCGAAAGCACTCCAGTTTTTGAGGCTCAGGAACACGGTACTATTTTGCAAATAAATCTCCGTTATTTCCGTCAAAATATTCCGTTTATTTTGCAAATCTCTCAAAAATTAAAGGTTCTGGGCGGCCTTGATGACATATCTAGACGTCATAAGCTTTCATATGAAATTAAAATTATCGCAATCCGTCGAGTGGTTGGGGCTGGCGAACTGTCTGAAGGTTTTACCAAATTATTTTAAATATAAAGATAAATCAATTTTTCAGCTGACAGTTTTTTATATCTTCGCACTTATAAGAATGATTGATTGATGATGTTCATCATCAATCAATCATTTAGCAAATTCACCTTTTTGGTCTGGGAAATCACATTATGGTGTTACCTTATAAAAAGAAGCAGATGGTCATCTCAACAGGAGCTCGAAGCAAAGAGCATTGTCCCCAGACACCATAGAGAATATTTTCATATAAATAAATTTCTTCTCAAGTCCCAAAATAACTCTTATAAAGGCGCTGAGTATTCGTGACAAAATATAGAAGGTGCTGAAGCTGCTCCACCAATACATCTTTACCAAATTCCAAACATAAGATTACCAAATCCTTTACATGCCGTTCAACCATACAACATGACTGCGAATCCACCAGCTTTGACAGGAAATCGAAACCACGACTTGAACATAAAAGACCAGCACTATAAATCTTATATGATCCAAGCCTCTGTCAATAAACAAAAAAAGGGATTTCGAGCCAGGAAAATTCCACATGCTCATTCTGTCAATAAACGGATTGGTTTTAAAAATTATATTCCAGATTTTTAGCTGACAGATTTTTAAAATCTTTTCCCTTCAAATTCACAACAGATTCTATCAAATCTCCTTAAAAGAAATCATTTAACGAATCGAATGCATAACTTGAACGTATGAGGCCACCACCTTATGCCATATGACACCTGATCTACATTCAATAAAATAATTACTTTCAAAAGCTATAACCCAACTTCTTACGTTTGAGCTTTTAAATTAATGGCGCTTTTAAGAGAATAAAGTTAAAACAGGTTATATAAAGTCTTCTTCAAAGAAATCCATTTAACTAATTCTTCTTTTTGTCTGGGAAATCACGCGAAGTGTTTCCTAATAAAAAGAAGCAGATGGTCATCTCAACAGGAACTGGAAGCAAAGAGCATCGTCCCTGGACACCGCAGAGTGGATTTTCATTTCAATATATTACTTCCCGCGGCACAAAAGAACTCTGATGACGGTGGAGAGTATTCGTGACAAAATATGGGGGAAGAATACCACTAATAGTCTCTCCTTTTGTTGTACTCTCTGAAAAATATTCTTTGAAAAATTCTCCTGTTTTCCGTATCCCTCCCACGTGTATAAATCAAGTTTTCTTATTACATGCGGTTGCGTGAGGTATACCGGGGTGTTCACGTAATGTATATGACAGGAACAGATTCAGAGACCAATCCTAGAATAGCTCAGGGATCGCGGCGTGGGGAGGGGGGAGGGGAGAGAGCATAGGTGAGAGGGGGAAAGAAAAAGAGAAATCTGTCCAGAGGTAGATATTCAAATAGATTTTCTGTATTCGTGTTTAATCCGTGAAAGGGAGTGGTCGTAAACGATTTCGCACGTCTCTTCAAAAAAATTTCCAAAACTTCTACTGAAGAGTGAAGTTTCTTCTTTAAGCCATGGAACCGGTTCCTCAGTGTGAGTACGAAATTTATTCTACTGAATTTTTTTCTCTTTCTAAATTTTTGCTCTTCAAAAGAGTTTAAAATTTATTTCATTACTTAAAAGAAAAACGTCAAAATTTCTTTAATGTTGATAGAAGTATATTTCTGAGCATAGGTAAGAGAGGGGGAGAGAATAAAAGGAAAAATCTATCCATAGATAGATAGATATTCAAATATATTTTCTGTATTCGTCAAAGATGGTGATTGCAAACGATTTCGCAAGTATCTTGAAACATTTTCAAAAACTTCTACAGAAGAGGAAAACTTCTGAGGTTACTTCTTTAAACCATAAAACAGGTATCTCCGTGTGAGTACGAAATTTATTCTACTGATTTTTGTTTTGTGTTTCTGAATTTTTGTTCTTCAAACAATTTTAAAATTTATTTCACTACTTTAAAAAAACGTCAGAATTTCTTCGGTGCTTATATAAGTATATTTCTGAGCGTAGGTAAGAGGGGGAAGAGAATAAAAAGAAAAATCTATCCACGGATATATATTCAAATAGATTTTCTATGTTCGTGTTTAAGCCGTGAAAGACAGTGATCGTAAACGATTTTTCAAGTATCTTGAAAAAGTTTCTCAAAAACTTTTATGGAACAGGAAGATTTTCTGGCATTTCTTCTTGATTTCATGGAACCGGATCCTCAGTAGGAGTATGAAATTTATTCGACTGATTTTCGTTTTGTCTATCTGCACTTTTATCCTTCAAGCAGGTTTAAGATTTATTTTAGTACTCAGAAGAAAAATTCAAAAATTTCGTCAGTGCTAGTAGAAGTATAATTGTGAAGTATCAGTTAGAGAATTTACTTTTTATTGCTTACATAAACTTACTTCTAAAATAAAATAAAAATCTGAAAATTTGATTTAATTTTTACTAATCTTTTTCTGATGAAAATATTCAAAAATTCATTTCAGTATTAATATCAATATTCAAAAAAATATTTTTGTATGTAGAAAGTTTTGTCAAATTGTAAAATTATTTCCAACTGTTATTCATCCTAATTAAAAGAAAAAATCGAAATTACTTTATTTCCAATTGAACTCTATTTTCTACCTAGAAATTATAAGTTAAAAATTATTTCCATACTTAGAAATATTTGGGAAAATAAATATTGTATTTCCCATTTTTTTATTTCAGAATAATCCAGCAACTTAAAACCAGTTTTTCTTTTTCTATATTATTTCAATACTTTAGATTTTAAAAGAAAAGAATTATGTTCCAATTCTTAGAAATTCTTCATTTTTCTGAGCTATTATTCTTCAAAGTTAAAAATTTATTTCATTTCTTAGGGTGAAAATCGAAGTTCTCTACAGTACTTATAGAAATACGTTTCTAAAGCCTAAATTCAGAAATAGAAACCCAGAGATTTATATGAATTCTCACGATCTTCCTTTCTGAAGAAAAATTCAAAAATTATTTACTTATGAAAAAATGGCCGTGAAATTGTTTAATGAATTTCTAACTATTATTTTCTAGACCAGTTTATTTCCTATGCAACTATATTTTCTAAACAGAAATTTTAAATAAATCTTTATTTCCGAACATAGAAATCATTGGGAAAGATAGCATTGTTTATCCAAATACTTTTATTTCGGAGTAATCCAGCAATTTAATATCAGTTTTTCCCTCGCGATGCATTTTTTTCAATATATTATGCTTTTAATAAAAGAAGATTTGTTCCTTTTCTTAGAAATTGTCTTATTTTATTTCTATCCAAATGCTAAACATTTTATAAAACGAAATGCATCCAATGTTAAAGAAACTGTCAACATTTTTTTTAATTTAAAAAAATAGTATTCGAAAAAGTCCTCAGTCAAATTAACAGTCAGAATCCCGTGTGAAAATTGTTTCTAGAAAAATTTACCGATGCCTTGTGTCAGTACCTTATGTATTAAAAGAAAGGAATGTTTGATCCATTCCTTAGAAGTTTTCATTAAATATTCTTCTATATATATTTAAATATTTAACATTTTATAAAAAAAAAGAATGGATCCAGTTTTAAAAAACTATTAATATTTTTTTCAGAAATACGAAATAATACTTAAAAAATTTTCACTCAACCTAACAGTTGGAATCATCTGTGAAATTAGTTTCTAGAAAAATTGTTAGTTAGAATGTTTTTGCTGAAGGTTAATAAAAGCTCTATCATTAATTTTTATAGGTAATTTATAGAACTAAAAAATCAGTAAATTGACTTAAAAATGCCTTTCTCTTAAATATTTTTGTTTAAAACATCTAAAATCATTCTTTTAAAAAAGAGAAAGAGATTTGATATCAAAATCTTGAATCATAATTTTTTTATTGCACATAAGATTTGTCAACAATAGAAAGCTCATTATGATTTTTTCATCGAGAGAAAACGAGTTTTAGATTCTTTTAAGTTTCTTAGTCTGATTCCTTTCTATACATTTTAAGCATATAATTATTAAAAATCTATTAAAATCATACACATCAGCTTTACTTCTCTTATATCCTCTGGCCGCAAGTTATGCTGTCTGCAAAATCATCGTTGTTGATATTATAAATAACTTTGCAAATATTAAGCACCGTTTTATTATGTTCTTCGAGTTGAATTAATAAATAAGTAGAGCTTTCGGAGCATTTGCAGATAAGAAAAGCAAAATGAACCAGTAAATTTAATATTTTAACATATTATTGAATAAATCTTCGGATATTTGCTCTTCTTATGTGTACCATATTACAACAGATCGACTGTCTAGACACATAATTTGATAAATTTTGATTATATTTTTACAGTAGGACTTATCTTCTCTTTTATAATATATCGTAAAATTTCTTAAGTTTTATTCAATAAATTATGTATATTTTAAAGTTGTTATGGATTCAAAAGCATATAAGTTTTATTTGCTTAAAAAGCGTTTTGTATATACAGAAAAATGTGCTTTATGTTTCGCCTAACTTCCTATCTCTTTTTAAAAAGTATATTTAATATTTTGAAAACGACGCTATTAACAATTTGAAGTATTCATTAGACAGCATTTATATAATCAGAAAAAAATATTTATTTCGCTTTAGTTTCTTATTAAGAATCACCATGAATGTCTGGTAGTTGAATATTTTTCTTAATTATAAAACAGTTATTTTTTTATGATTTATGCTGATTTTTTCCTAATGTTATAACGGTTATATATTATATTTAAGCTTCATGTCGATTATAAAATTCTTTCATATATATTCTCCCATTAGCTTTATGGATAAATTTTTATAATTTGCAATTTTTTTATTTTATATTAAAATTTTGTCAAAAAGTGTAAGGCAAAAAAGTATGCTGATATTGCATTTGGAGCAGCTGCATAATTAATTATAATTAATTGTTTCCGAGTGCATAGAATATTTGAATTCATGGTAGGAGATTAGTTTAAATGTAAAAATAAATATTAAATCTATCCAATAAATCTAAGTCCATCTAACCTCTCAATAGTTTTAGTGCAATCATATATTACACCCAAAACAGGTCTGTCACTTACTAAATCATAACCAACAGGAATATTCTCTCCTTGACTTTCTCGTATGCTTACATAACAGGGTACGTTGTGTTGAGCTTCATATCATAGCAAAGTGAATAGAGAATGTATTTTAACCACTCCTCGTTGACCAACTGGGTGCGAGATTTGATCGCTACAATTTTGGTGTCAAGACTGCAAGACCATATACCAAATTTTTTTATCATACTTGTTGCGTTCCATATACCAAATTTTTATCATCATGCTTGTTGTGTTTCCGAATTATTGTGTCCACACACAGATAGACAAACAAGCAGACAATCCAGCCATTTTATGGATATAGTCCAAAATTACAACTGCTATTTTAGTAAAAATATCACCTACTAAACTTTCACCATCTAGCTTGTTGCGTTATCGCATTCACATGTACAACGAATAGACAGAACGACAAACAGTCAACCTGTTGATGGGTTTGATCCGAAACTTGATACAGATATGCAATTCTATTAATTAAACCATGAACCAAATTTCTTCTACATATCTTGCTGTCGTAATCCGCCGCCGAATTACCGTGTTCACATGCGCACGCACGGACCGACAGACAAATTTTCTGCGGATGGATCCCATCTAATATTTTACAGAAGTCTGCATTTTTTGCTTAAAAGCTGCATACCAAATTTTATTTTTCCAACTTGCTGCGTGTCTGAGTTATCATGCTCACCGAACAAAACAAGTACATGTAATTCCAAAAATGATTTTTTTCCGGACACACCGAGGTCTGGAGAACATGGAGATTCATCAATATTTCGATGCCAAATTTTTTTTAACGATTGTAATAATTTGTCTTTTAATACTTCGTATACAAAAAAGTGAAAATGCCAAACTTTAAAAAATAAAACAGAAGGAAAATCAAGCATAAACAGAAAGAGCATCATTTACGCGCCATTGAATCAAATATCTAACCGAATGAGTGACAATATGACTTCAGTTGTTTTAAGGTGAGCTGCATTCGTCATATATTATCATTATATCTTCGCTGTGTTATGTGATAACATCCTTTAAAAAGCTGTTTTACCAAATATATTGTCACGAAAATCGTCCGGTGGGTGTAGGTGAATGTAGTCCAACAAGCAGGATAATAAAAAATATGACTCTTTATACAGTGAAACCTCTCTGAGCGGCCACCCCTCCGTTCCAAGAAGGGTTCCCGCTCAGAGGGGGTGGCCGCTCTGAAGGGTTTTCGTTACAATTACAGGATGATTGTTATAATACATAATATAAACAAGTCCGACACACATTTCTTATTTAAAATGAAGTTTGAGACTTATCTAAAGAGAAAATAGTACTTTATTTAATATTTTTTTACATTTTTTGAAAAAAAGGAAACAACTTGTGACTGTTTTAATTTTTTACCCTTCTTTGAAAAAACCATTTTTCCAAGTTCGTTTTGCAGTTTAAAAAGTAAATCTCTAACCGATGCTTTTGTTAAATGGGATGGGCGAACGCACCCGGCGGCCGTTCAGAGGGGTTATTTTAACATTAGGTCTATAGGCCGAAAAATCCACGCCACGAAAAATTGGCCGTTAAGAGGGGTGGCCGCTATGTAGGAGTGGCCGTTCGAAGAGGTTTCACTGTACCACGAATATTCCAGAAAAATACGTAGAACAGGTTTTATTCCTTTTTGGAACATGTATGTTGACAAGTAGCCCTTAAAAAGTTCGTCCCCAGAGCAGGCATTCATTTAATATAACTTAAGAAGCAGTGCTGAACTTTTGCCAAAAGCGTTGTTCAAAATGATTATCATATCCAAAAGGCTGAATAAATAAGAACATCCGAGAATATGAAAACTAGAGCAGTACTGCCGATCTTAACAGAATGTTCGATTATGGAAATTATAATTCATAAACAAGAATTTTTTTGTCATTTTCAATTTGCCTTCGTATAGTTTCAGAAAGGTATATTTATCTAATCTAATTGAACTAAATTTTGCATTTTTCGGGTGTCATGATAAAATACGCAAAAAAGAGGAGTTTGTCATGAATCTAAGCTTATTGTGCCATTAAATTAAAATTGAAATTTTAATTTAATGACTAAATGTTAATTAACATTAAATATTAACTTAATTTAATGACAAACAACTCCTTGCATGTAACTTTTCTTCTATGTCAAAAAAAATTCGATAACACTTTAATGATAAAAATTTCCCTTTTAATCTTTTTTCTTCAGAAATGTGAACGATTTTGAATGATAAAAACTATTTTATAATGTCCAACTACATAAAAGGTTGTCTTTACTACAAAGTAAATAAATTTCTTAACCGGTAGACTGATGTTGCGTTTCAATGAATTGGTTGCCGCTGTTGAACTGGTTTTGGCGGTTTTCCTCTAAGCGATACATAAATGTGGACCATTTTTCCCTGAAAGTCCTCCAAGAAGATAACCTAAACCAATATATTAGAACTAAGCCAAATTCTCCCTCAGGGGTGCTCCAAAATCGATTTCACCAAACGAAGATGCCATACTTCCCCTTTATCATGAGTCCTTGACTCACGAACTTAGCTGGACGTTTTAGACCAACGTGAGATTAGAATCATCACCACAATTTTCGTTTCCCAAATTTCACTGCTTCCAAATTATTTTCAAAGCTTTCTCATTCTCATTTCTTCGTTTATCTTCTAAGTGGTCGTAATGATGAGTGGAATCATTAATGCGTACTTTATAATTAAAATAACTAGCTGCTAATTAAAAATGTTACCAGCAATATATGAAATCCCGGCATTCTATAGAATACCTAAGAATTTTATATAATGCCGGGCGTTTTTAGACAAAGTATGAAATATGAGAATTATTATATACTTTCCCTAGGCATTGTATATAATTCCTAGGCGTTCTATAGAATGAGAAATGCTATTTAGGCAAATTATGAAAAAAGGTCATAATAAGGCTATTATTTAAAAGACGTACATTCCTCAAAAATACAAATGTTATTTTGGAAAAAATAATGAAAGAGTGTCTAAAAAATCTTTTTTTCAAATGAAAGTTGTACAAATGAAAATTTATGCCTTTCTTATTGAAGAAAATAAAATAAAATATGAACCTATCTCTTACATCAAGAAAGGAAATAATTTTATTTTGAATTGTACTTAATTTTATTTCGTACAAAATCGAATCGGTGATGTTTGTCATTTGGCATTATATTAAATACCTAGGAAAAGTGTGAAATCTTGATTGTTTCATACATTGCCGGCCAGTTTTCGGCATTCTATAAGATGCCTAGGTATTCTATAGAATGCCGGTTTTCATACATTACCGGTAACAGAAACATTAATTACTAAGAAAGAACATAATGTTTTTCGAGATAGCTAAGCAATTCATTGTTATCTAGGAGCCACACCAAGAATAATCGTTTTACTGTAAAGCAATTGATGACAAGCCCGTTGTCAGTTTTATTCCTCATAGTTAGCTAGTTTTCCTAAAATACTATACAGCGAACTGTTAGGAAAAAGTTAATTCTAATCCACACATCTCAAATTCTTGTGTCTGTCCCGATTCCTCGAAAATCATAAACATGTTGAGCTTTTCTGCTGCCTGGCAATAAAAATGTAGGTGTTATTATCAGCCAATAAACTCTGGCTGCTATTAACTACCCCTTTTTGCCATTAATTTACTATTAACCAAATAACAAATATTTTAACAGCTGGACGGGACTTTTATGTACCCTTTTATGCGTCTGATAATTGAAAACAGCTGAGCAGTAAATCTATGATCTTGAGCTCGTGGTCAATCAGACACATCATCTGTGGGGTTCCTTCGTAATGAGGACCCCCTGATGATAAAGTCGAAAGAGCTTTTCTATGTGCGCCCCACCTTAATAGGGGTCATTTATTCAGCAAGTCTGGACAACATTCAATCCATCTTCGTGTGCTAGATAGGAAATTACCTATAAGGCTTTTTTATTACCTAATTACGCTTTGATTTTGCATTAGTTCCATTTACTTTAAAGGTTGAACTTCTTAGTTTAAACATATTTCAGTTTCGCAATCGCTTAACTTCTATATCCCAGCAGCATGCATTAGTCTCACATCTGAAAACTTTTTGTTGGAACCCATATTCATATATTTTTAAATCCTCGTATACCAAGTATTCAAAGAGAAAGGATTGAAATCGTCATAAAGTTAGATTTTGAAATTTTGATGAATATATACTTGTAAAAACTGCAGATTTCTTACGAATTTTGGACGAAATCCGTCTACAGAAATGTCTTCCGTTTGTCTGTCAATGTGCATGTGAACACGATAACTCGAAAACGCAATTAGCTAGATGAATGTAATTGTTTTATCCCCAGAATTGTAGATTCGTATCAAATTTTCTACCAAATCAGTGACCGTGATCCCGTTGACCGCGTTATGATCTGCTTATTCGTATGTATGTGAAAGCAATAACACAAAAATGCAATAATCTTCATATATGAAATTTGGTGCATGCTCATGACACCAAAATTGTGTATCTGTATCAAATTTCGGACCCAATCGGTCAAAAGGAAGAGATACATAATGCGTACTCAACTTTCTTTCACTACGAAGCTGAATACAAAACGTGCCAGGGAGCATTCCCACCGATTACACTGAGCTTCCGAGATCTATCTTTGAAGCGAACAGTTTGCTTGTAAACCATTCCATGAGCTAGCTAACTTTAGAGAAAATGAGAAATACTTTTTTAAAATGAATAAATAACGACTTCTCATCTTTATAAACTTTCATGCTGTCTGTTCTCTCCTCAGCCTTCTCGCATATTTCCACGGTAAGGCATGTTTTTAGGTTAGCTTCGTTCTATAGTGAAGAGCAGGAATGTCGTGTTCAAATGCTAGCACGGGCCAAATAAACAGGGTCTTAGTTTATGCGGACCGCAAAGAAAAAAAAGTTCTTTCATTGAAACACGGGTTTATTTCGAAAAAAATAAACTTGTTATATTACATATCCTTGCATAACAAACAACACCACCTATCTTAATTTTTTGAAATTTCAAAGAGGAAGATTCAAATGAATTTTTCGCAACCAATAACGTATATTTCTGAATTTTTTTTAAGATCTACTATGAATATGAGACCACATGTTCCATCCAGACGTGAAAAAATATATAAATATTCGTTATTGGTTGCGAAAAATTCATTTGAATCTTGCTCTTTGAATAGAGATATGCGGTTTTGCTTGTTAAGCGACGATATTTTAAAGAGCAAGAACAACGGTAATTTTGTGTTTTCATCTCGGTCCTCGGCATCTTTTCTCTGCTATCGTCTTTACTACTTCGAGGTATAGCTTGTTCACAATGACTTCTTAATTAGGTGAATGTCAGTAATTTTCGATTTGAGACGAGACTTAGTTCCTTTCATAAGTAAAAATAATTGCTCGCACCTATAAGTACTTCCAAACAGAGAAATAATTTCATATGCTAATTTTCGAATGTTTTCAGACAAGGCTAAAAACTATTTGCAAAATTCAGGCTTTCCAACTTCACTGAATGTTACCTTCAAATCTGTTCAGCATTCGATCTCGATTACCTCGATCAATGTAACACGACTTGTAATCTTTTATTAGCTATTGCTGTGTTTCGTTATTAATAATTAAGTATAATTAGGAATTTTAAAAATTAAACTTCAAAATTTTCATTAAAAATCATGCTTCATTCTGTTATGTATGTTGGGCCGCGAGTTTGACACCCTTGGTGAAGAGAATCGAATATTTTGGGATAAGTACCTCATTCCTTTGACTGATTGGGTCCAAAAGATATTAAAGATCTAGGATATCGGTAACAAAACCCCAAGCCGAATTTCTGTTACGTAGCTTGTTGTGTTTTGTAGTTATCGTGGTCACATGCTCACGAATAGCCAGACCGACAGACGAACTATTTGACGGAGTTGTTCTAACTTTAACGAAGACTTTCAATTGTAGTGATAAAACCATATTTTTTCATCACTACAATTGAAAGTCAAATTTCATCCATCTAAATTGTTGCGTTTTGTAGTTATGTTCACTTGCATGCGATGGGTGATCAGGCAGACTTCCTTGGATGCATTTCGTCCAAAATTTGATACAGATCTACAATTTTTATGGAAAAAACACATACCAAATTTCATTAGTCTAGTTACTACCGCTTTTAAGTTCTCATGTTCTCAACCAGACAGGCATTACAAAGCAATTACAAAAATGGTTTTTTCAGACTCAGGGAGGTCTAAAACGTACAGATTCATCAAAATATATAGGGCATTTTTTGACAATTCGTTGCTTAACAACCAACACCACTTATGCCATTTTTTTGAAATTTCAAAGAGAAAGAAAATACTCAATTTTTCTCAATTAATAACGAATATTTCTGAGATTTTTTTCACATCTGGTAGGAACATGCGGTCTCATATTCATATTAGATGTTAAATACATTCCTAAATATTCTTTATTGATTGCAAAAAATTCAGTTTTTTCTTTCTCTTTGAAATTTCAAAAAATTGAGATAGGTGGTGTTGGTTGTTAAGCGACGAATTATAATATTTTCTTCTTGTTTATATATACGAGAAAGTATGTGAACTGGAAACTATGTAACTAAAAAACTGTTCGTATACGAGAAAGTATAGAAATAATATTTTAGAAACATACAGGATGTCCACAATTGAAGTTCCATTATTTATACCTGCCTATAGCTATGTACATTCGTCAGAAAAGTGTGAAACTGGGAATAATATTCAGCGAAAAAAATTAGTTAGGACTTGGATCACCTGAGGGAGTTTCATTAAAAAGTTACACATTTAGCAACACTCCTTATTCGTAAATTTTGATTACATTAAAACATACTCCACAATATGGCTATCATTGTCAGCTACTATCTCAAATAGCAAGATGGCATCTTCCACAGTTGAGCTAAATATGTGCTTGGAAAGGTTGAGGACGTGGCTTGAAACATTTAATTCATTATTTACCATTGTCCCTTTTTTGGGAAGCTCATTTTTTATTTATTTCTACCTAAGGAGCAAAACTTTTAGATTTGATTGTTGCAAATAAATGTTGACCTGGCAGTTATAAAAGTTACAAACTCAATTAAAATAATTTCTCTAATTAAAAAATCAATTCTAATTAAAAATTAATTAATTAATTCTAATTAAAAATTTCAAAATAATGTTATCTTTTATATTTAATTCATGTTATCATATTAATGCAATTTTGTGAAAAAGTAAAATAATAGAGTGGCATTTAACCCTTTCAGCCCTAATGTGCATAAACGTCCCGGAGATTATACTTCATTTCCTATTGGTAAATACATCCCATTTTTACGTGTTTTTTTATGTTTTCAGTGTTCTTAAGGAATTAGAGAATAAAATTATGATTAAAGAAACTTGGAAACACTCTCAAATTGCAAATGACGGACTTGTGTTTTTGTTGTCTTCGTAGCAAGATTATTGTTACGAAGCTGTGAAGTTGTTTCCCCGACATGCTAATCTCATGGCAGGAAAGAGAGTTTTACAGATGCTTTACTGGAATAGTCCCAGTCGACTATACGATCGGGACATATTGTCACAGGAGATTTCCAGGAACCGGGAAAAGTGAAAAACTTAAAACTCATAGAATATTTCTTTTAGTATGTCAATATTAAATTAAACTACTTTTCATAGAAAAATTTTAATCTTGCAAAAGTCGAGTCGAAAGGGTTAGTGGGTTAAAATCAAGGAAAGTTCTTACTGCCTTACGAGATGCTCCAAAGTCTCTTAAAGCCAAATTTCGCATGAAATAAGGTCTGGGGATCGGGAAGGCCACGCAAGACGAAAGTGTCGCTGATGACACGTTCTTCTATAAAATGTCTTTCCAGAACATCCTTAACACAACATGAAATGAGTCTGGCTTAAAGATTGTGTATGTGTGCCACTGATGTGCTTGCAGAGCCGCAACAATTTCTTTCTACTACAACGATGCACATCGCTGACCGGTGTTGAGGTTACTGGACCTGTCTAATCCTCAAAGAAATACCGGCCCAAAATAAATGATGCACAAAATACCGGCATGCCATACCATCACTCTTTGAGAATAGAATGGAACATCTAGAATCGAATGCGAAATTTGTGAATCTTGAATTCTGCAGTTGTGAGTATTCACTGAACCGTTCAAATGAAAATGAGCTTCTTCTGTCCAGAAGATATTCCAAGACCATTCGTAACTAAGTGCTATCTCGTAAACTCAAATCCGCGGTGAATGGCGAGTTCGTTAAAATTAATTTCTCGGCGAATGTTCGTAGGTTTTACAATATTTACTTCATCTTGTTAAAAAAAATTGTATGTGTCCTATGAGTTTTCACTGTAATACGCCCTCTAGTGGCCATATATGGAAGTATTTTATTTTTTTCCCATCCCTTTATTAAGTCATCCACAAAGTTTTACATGGGCTCAACAAACAACACCACCTTTCTCAATTTTTTGAAATTTGAAAGAGGAAGAAAATACTCAATTTTTCGCAACCAAAAATTTCTGAATTTTTTTAGAATCTGATATCAACTTGAGACCACATGCTCCTACCAGATGTGAAAAAAAATTCAAAAATATTTGTTATTGGATGCGAATAATTGGTTGCGATAAAGCGACGACATGTTTCTGATCAAAGGTTATGGCTGTTCATAACTCTGATTAGAGCTTTAATCATGGACACCCTGTATATTTTTATATCTAATACTATATTCTCTTAAAATTAAATTCAAAAACTCGCCTTTGAATAATGTAAACTCTTCGCTGAATAATTTTACATCGTTTCAGCAATTCAATAAAGACATCTTGAATTGCTGTTAATAAAAAGTTTTCAAACCCGTATATCTCTCTTTTTTGATAAAACTAGTTTTTGAAATTATTATTTGAAATAAAATTATTTTTTAAAATCACCAGGAAAATATTCATATGGCTTAGAGTGTAAGAAATTCATTTTTCCTGCCATAATCCGTTTTCTTCGCGTTCATTTTTCTTGCATATAAAACGCCTCAACCTCATTTATTTTCGTTGTAATCGGAGTTTCGACGATAACTGTCCGGAAAAGTTTTCAAAATCGGAAATTATGTATTATTAAGTTATCATAGAAATGAAAAGCACAATCTTTTTGCTCTTATGTTTCTGCATTTTCCGATTTTCTTTACGTTTTCTGTATTTCAGCAATTACTATTTTCTTCTTCTACTTTGAAAGTATGATCGAAATGCATCGTTCAGCTTTACAAACAAGAAATGTTCTGCGTGATTATTGCATCTAAAATAAAGTTCAATATGGCTAAGATAGATTGTTTATAATGCTAAATTATCCGCTTATAAATATTTTTTTTTCTTTTTCCGTTTCATAGGAAGGACTGATGTTCGCCTGGATTAGTTAACATACATAATCTCTTTTACAAGCCATTAATAATTAATTATTTCCATAATTAACATGCGTTCCAAATATAGAATTTTTAAGGGGATTATAGATTTCGACATTTTTATGCTATAATCAGCGGGAGTGTGCTCCACTTGATTTTCTTGTATACTTACAAAATGAGGAGTTGTTACCGTTAAAGCGGTATACAGTTATTTCATAGACTAACTTGGTATTCAACTAGGCAATTTATGAAATATCTAATTATTCTATGAAATAACGGGTAATGTATAACTATGTAAATAACTATATGTAAATAACTAGGTAATTCATGAAACTATGAAATAACGGATTGAAAATAACTAGGTAATTCATGAAATACCTAGTTATTCTATGAAATAACGGATTGAAAATAACTAGGTAATTTATGAAATACCTAATTATTCTATGAAATAATGGATTGAAAATAACTAGGTAATTCATGAAATACCTAGCTATTCTATGAAATAACAGATTCCCCGCTTTAACTGTAACAGAGTTTTGTGTTTAGTTCCACAGTATAGTGAAGAGAACCGAGTACGCATTTTGAATCTCTTCCCGTTCACAGATTTATCCAACATTTGGTAGAGATATACAATTTTGATGTTAAAAACACACACCAAACTTTAATTAACTAATTTGATACATTTTTGAGTCATCGTGTTCACAGATACAAGAACTGATATATTGATACACTTTCATGGATCTGGTTCAAACTTTGACGCTGATCTACAATTTTGGTGTGAAATTAAAAAAAATGCACCTGATTAGTTAAAGAGTTCGCATACATAAGAACAGTCATACCTGCAGACAACCAGACCACTTGATATGTTTTTGAGTCATCGCGTTTACAGATGCACGAACTGATATACTGATACTCTGATACACTTAAATGGATCTGGTTCAAAATTTGATGCTAATCTACAATTTTGGTGTGACTATCAAATACTAAAATCCATGTACCTGATTAGTTATGCGTTCACATACACAAGAACAGTCATACCTGCAGACAACCAGTTTGATGATGGATTTGGTTTAAAATTTGATACACATGGACAAATCGACTATACTGTTGATAAAAAAAATCATAAAACAAATTTCATTCATCGAGCTCGCTGCGTTTTTCAGTTATCATGTTCACCTGCAGATGGACAGTCAGACAGACTTCCTTGGATGCATTTCGTCCAAAATTCGATACAAATCTACAATTTTGATATAAAGACCACATACCAAATTTCATTAGTCTAGCTGATTCAGTTTTTGAGTTATAGTATTCACAGACAGATAGACATAATTCCAAAAATGGCTCTTTAGGACTGAGGGGGGGTCTAAACCGAGGAGAATCTCCAAAATCCAGAGGTCGAATTTTTTTATTATTGCCAAACTTCATTTTTGCATACTTCGTACACAAGAAAGCAAAAAACGGGTTGTTGTAAAATATATAGATTTTAAACCGTAGATAATCAACATAAACAAACAATTAGCACAAATTTTGTTTTTAAAAGCGAAAATACTATAAAATGCTCTTGAAGAGAAGAGTTTTTATACTAGGAATTAAATTTATTCTTTGACTTATTTTTTTGATAAGAAAGAATAGACTAAATTCAATGCTAACAATTCCAGAAGGACATCTCGAGATCCTCCTAAGAAACAACCGAAAGAAAGAAGCCCTTTACAGCTGCTTGTACTTGAATTATCTAGGTTCCTTGATAAGAGGTCGCGATGGCCTGGTGACAAAATCCCTGCTTCAGCCCAAAGGATCATGGATTCGAGATCTAATTCCACTGATTATCTACAAAGTATTTAGATTTGGCACTTCTCACGTACTTATAGTTGAGGCTCAAACATCCTCAAGTTGTGAGACACAGACATACGTCATGCTGGATACAAGTTCGTCATATAACCAAGATTCAGGCAAACTCCAATAACTTTCGTGTAGATACAAAAGGGGACATAAATCTAACAAATAAAATACTGAGTCAAATCTCAGATTGTATTAATCCTGCTGAGTGAATCAGTAAGCTTTGTTTATTTTTACTTTCTCGTAACGAAGTATATAGAAAGAGAGATTATTGTCATTGTCAAAAAATTCCGAGTTCGAGATTTTGCTGAATTTCCATATTTTAGACCTCCCGCAATCCAATAACAGCATTTTTTTGGAATTATGTCCCTCTGAAAGTCTGTCTGCGAACACGATATTTCAAAAACTTAACAAGATAAACGAATGAAGGTTGATGAGTGGTATTTGCACCAAAACTGTAGATCTGTGTCAAATTTTGGATGAAATCCGTGAAGCGGAAATCTCTCTGTCTGTCCGTTAGCGTGCCTGTGAACACTATAACTAAAAAATGTGACGAGATAGATAAATGAAATTTGGCATATAGTTTTATCATCAGAATTTTTTACCAATGTCAAAATTTGAACAAAGTCCGTAAAAGGATTGACTCTCTATAGATTTGAAAATTTATGGGTATGTGAACGCAGTAACTGAAAACTGCAACTAGATAAGTGAAATTTCATGTGTGGTCTTCACATGAAAATTGTAAACTTCTATCAAATTTTGGACTCAATCGGTTAAAGAGGCCACGGTGACCTAGTGGTAAGGTCAAGACTTTGGTGCCGAAAATTTCCAGGCTCGAAACCCGATCCCGCTGAATATCCGCCATGTATGGGGACTGTTGCACGCTAATTCATACGTAGTGGCCAAACGTCCTCCCGACGGTGTGGTGTGGAAGCTTGGAGAGGGGGTACCAGCTGAGGTGTCGCGGTTCAAAATTACGAGGTGCGTTCCAAAATAGCCCTCGTGTTCGTTCAAAACGGGACGTTAATAAAACTACACTAAACTAAAACAATCGGTTAAAGGCAAGAAGTCCAAATTTTACGGAATTTTCTTTTCTGTACCTCTGAACATAACACAAAACGCACCATATTTTGCGCGTGTACGAGAAAATCTAGGGGAGAACACTCCCGTCGGTTATTTTCGTCTGCACGACCTTACGCGAACAAAACTGCATGATCCTAAAGATATCATTCAAATCGCTGGCAAACATCTTTTATACCACTTAAGAGCCTCTAATTATTTCATAATTAAGTCTTGAAAACTATAATGATTGCATGCTTCAGGCATATCGTTATTCAGAGGCGAAATTTTTGTCTTCTCTGAATAACGAGTTTGTGAGAAAGTATTTCTAAATTAAATTAGTGATCACGCAATCCGTGCGGGTCGTAGCTGGTTGAAAGCGATGGAACAACTGGCTTTTAAGGTTTCATAGTCTTTTATATGGTTAAAGTATCCTTAAATGCTTTTTATCTTTAAAACATTGGTTTTACATTAGACTAGTTAAGTCTGTTTTTTCTTCGCTTGTGCTCTTTTCTTTATCATCCTTGGTTTTCATAATTTCATTTTTTAACCAGGTCACTCTGATTTTTCTAAACGATATTTTTTTGAAAGATTATCTTATGATTAGTAAGTACTGTTAGATTGTATTATTGTAAGTAACTCAAGTAAGCAATTATTTCATATATTGCGTTCTCGTGTACGATATAATCATCGAAAAATTCGACTTCCAGATTTTGATGAATATCCACGTTTTAGACAAACCTGAGTCCGAAAACTTTTTTTTTATTTTTTTGGAATAATGTCTACCTGTGAACACGATAACTCGGAAATGGAAAACTGGATGAAAGAAATTTGCTATAGGGTCTTTACACTCAAATGTTGAATCTGTATCAATTTTGGAACAAATCTATCACAAGGAAGTCTATCTGCCCATCTGTCTATGTGCAAATGAATACTATAACTCAAACACGCAATGAGATAGATGGATGAAACCTGTCCAGTGGTTTTTATCACCAGATTTATAGATCTGTGTTAAATTTTGGACCCTATTCATCAAGGGGTTAACTGTCTGTTGATCTATCTGTACATGCGTATGTGAACGCGATAAATCAAAAACAGATAAGGCTGCGTACTCGAAATTGGGGAGGTAGTCTTGAAATCAAAATTTTCGGTTCCTTTCAAATTTTGGATTCAGTAGCTCAAGGGAAAGAGGATGAAAATATATGCTTGATTTTCTTCGTTATACTAACGAATTTAAACGCAAAACGCCCTATATTACTGTCCTACCGCCACGAGGAGAACCCCAGACCCCAGACATGCCGGTGGCGGTCGTTATGGAAACGGGTTGTTCCACTGCATTTTGGGCGTGAAGGAAATGGCTTTATTTTATTTGGCGTAGATAGAACCGACGGAAGTCTCATTTCGCTTTGTACTTCGTTCGAAAGCAAATTCCTTGCTTAACGAAGTGCGCTTAGTTTGCCAAATGTTGCAGTTGATTTTATACCCGTTTTTCTCCTTTCTTCGACTCGTCTACTTAAAGCAACCCTGTTCAGTGCATTTATCGTTGTGGTAGGACAGTATGTAACTATGCGAAAAAGTCGAGAGAAGGACAATGAAGCTGGTTTATTAATGGACTGTATTACTGTTTTTTAAAAACTCAAGCAAGCGAATACTTCTCTTTTTCTACTCAGACTGGATTAAAGCGTGTGAATTTGCGTAAATAGTAAGATGAAACATACCGTATTATACTGCATTCATTTAAAATCCTCCTCATTTTGATTACTGTTCAATACTGTAAAACAATTAGCACTCTACTTCAAATAACCCAATTTAAAATAACGATGGATCAAAATAATGTTTCATAACATCTTTATTTCTAGGCACCGAACATCACGATATTATAATGATGGCGTGAGTTAATTTAATGGTTAAAGGTAAAGAAAAAGATTTAGATGTTCGGTCTTGAATCTTCAGTAATTAAAATTTTCAATTTTCGATTTCCGTCAGTTACCTTAACAGTACGCCCCAAAGTTTGCGCGCTTTAAAAGTTTTCACTTTCACCTTCTTCATTAGAAGCTTAATTGTGATCATTAAAAGCTTCGACTCTTTTAAAATCCGTCCTATACAGAGAAAGTTCAAACTACCTACTCTCTGCTGTCAAAGCCAGGGATTTTAAATATCTAAGTTAAGATAGGATATTTAAGAAAAATTCTGTTCAAGCTCAAGACTGTTTCTTTCAAATATTTCAACCGTATCTGTCTAAAATGCAATTTTCTCCTCTGGTTCTAAATTTTTTAAATGTTAATTAATTGCTTTTCATTGTAGTTATTAAAAGCTTCTACTCTTTTGAAATCTATCCGATAAAGAGAAAGTTCATACCACCCAATCTCTGCTTCAGATCGAGATATTTTAAATTGAAAATTAAGAACGGACTTTTAAGAAAATTTCCGTTCAAGCTCAAAAATTTCTCTTTCAAATATTTCAGTCATATCTGTCTAAAATGCAATTTTCTCCTCTTCTTCTAAAATTTTAAAATTTTAGATTTCACTTTCCTATTAATTACTTTAATTGTGATTATATTAAGAACTTCAAATGTTTTGAAATCCAGCCAATGCAGAGAAAGCTCATACCACCCATTCTGTATTTCATACGAAGGATTTTCAATAGCCAAGTTAAGAAATATGTTTTAAAATAACTGTTAAGCCCCAAAAGAATATCTTTCAAACATTGCAATCGTATCTGTCTGAAATGCATTTTTCTGCAGTGCTTCTGAATTATAAGTCTGCCGAATCTTTATTTACATTATAATGAATGATTTATAGATGTATCGACTTTCACGCGACATTTTGAGAATAATAAATTTATACACCTATTAAACTACCTTTGCAAAGAAAGAAATAGAAACTTTTTCTTTTCTTTTGGGGTTTCTGTATTTCTTTCTGATATTCTTATCGCTCCTTCTCAATCATTCTTTCCTTCTTTCTTCTGTTTCGGAGACGCATAAATGGATGCGGGTCTCAAGGTCATCAGTTTTAATCCATACTTGGAAATAAAAGATTGCAGCGACGTCTGAACATTTTTTCATTTCTGGTATATGTAACATTAAATTCTATGCAGAAGTTGTGGAACTGCGAAAAAAGGGTTCTGGTTAAGGTAAGTTTCTGAATGGATTACAGCTGATGCATACCACATATTGGACATAAACTTCTGCTGTTCATCTGGCAAAGACTTTTTTAAGAGGAGGAAAGTTATATCCTTTGAAAAAAAAGTTAGTATTCTTGAAGCACAGACTCGCGTATTTTCTTAAAGTATCCTTAATAATCCTTAATAATATAATAAATGCGAAAGGGTGTCTGTCTGTCTGTCTGTCTGTCTGTCTGTCTGTCTGTCTGTCTGTCTGTTTGTTAAGCTTTCACGACCAAACCACAAAACCGATTTGGATGACAATTGGCAGAGTTGTAGCTTGAAACCCGAGAACGGACATAGGCTAGGTGAAATCACGTTAAATTAATTATTTTTGACTACAGATTAAAAATAGTTAACAAAGAAAGCCCATTGACTCCGCGATTCGCGATGAAAATTTTTATTTTTAGTTCTATTGTCACGTGATACTTCAGGAATGCGAAAACATGTGAAATAAATTATTTTTTAAATAAACCATCACGTAATCCTTTTATCCGCTGTAACTTCGGAACAAATTGTCCGATACAAATTATTTTTATACCGTCTTAAAGATAAAAAATTTACCTTTTCAATGATATTAATTTTATTTCTGTGACATTTTTCATTCAATTTTTATTAGTTTTTTAAATTTTACGTGCAGACGATTTTGAAATAACGCAAATTTATACCTACTTCGCTGCTAGGAAACGGTTAGACTTTGAACTAATTTATCTTTATTTCTGAAAATTTTGCTTATGTTTATAAAAATTTATAAAACAAGGCAGAAATTACATGTATCTGTCTGTCTGTTGATCGATAGGTCGGTCACAAGAACTCCTCCTAAACGGTGAACGTTAGCGACATGAAATTTACACACAAGGTGCTATTTTCAACTTTCAGAGTTAATTAGTTCTTAAGATATTTAATTAAATAACGAACATTAGCCGCTTTTAAGCCTATTGCTTAGACGTTTTTTGCCAATAACTTCTGAAATCTTTATTAGACAACAATTATTTTTATGCCATTTTAAAGACCAGAAAATCATCTTTTTAATGCTATTAATTACATTGCGATGAAATGTTTTCTCTGTGATTGTTATTAAGGTTTAAAAATATTTTTGTAACGTAATTTCTAACAAGTATTTTTATTCTTATAGAAATAAATTCAAGCCAAATTACTGTTTCGCGCGCGGGCTTTTGCCAGTGTTAAAGTTAATATAAGAAAATATTGCCTTCTTTGACCATAAACAACAAAGGAGACTTTACACTTCCGGGTTCCTGTTGTCGTAGCATTTACAGCTTTTAATGCGGTTACACAGTGATCCAATGACGTTAGTGAATTATTCTCTCGATGTTTGTGTAACTTTCACAGTAAGGTATTACACAATATCCATCTGTAGATACGGTAATGGGCATTAACAAGGAACATCACATACTGTAGAGCTCTTCAACATCTTAGAATTGTCAGGGCACCTTCCGACAAGCCGAGATTGAATGCCAGTGTGCCAATACTACTAATACGCAACCTCGATATACCGAGACTGCACAATGGCACACGGTCGCAAATTACACACCAAAGTGCAAACGTCATGAAAGCTACTGTTACGACTGATATAGGGAGAAGAGAGAGTATTTTAATTCCACGCCTTCCGATAACACCGAAGGATTTATCATCTCAGTTCAGAAGGCAACAAATCCCTTTAAAAATGTCATTTGCCAGGCTCAGGGGCAGATACTGAAAGTGGCAGATGTACATTTGGAAAAACCATATTTTTCGCATGGGCAACTATACATGGCGTGTTCACGTGTGTCCTGCCTACACAACCTCTACATCCTTGCAAATAATGTGGTATACAAAAGTATATTAGAATAGATAAACAATTTACATAACTATATCAGCATACATGTACAGTACACTCCTGTCAGCCGTCCAATTAAGTATTATCTCCGTCAGAACTTTTACTTTCTCCTTTCAAAATGCAACAAAACATTTACATTCTTGAATTTAAAAAAAAAGAAGAATTCAAATTCTTCGCGCACGAAGTCGCGGGTAACAGCTAGTAATATAATAAATGCGAAAGTGTGTCTGTCTGTCTTTCTGTCTGTCTGTTTGTTAAGCTTTCACGACCAAACCACAAAACCGATTTGGATGAAAATTGGCAGAGTTGTAGCTTCAAACCCAAGAACGGACATAGGCTAGGTGAAATCACGTTAAATTAATTATTTTTGACTACAGATTAAAATTAAATAATTAACAAAGAAAGCCCATTGACACCGCGATTCGCGATGAAGATTATTTTATTTTTCAATCAACTATCACGTGATCCTTCAGGAATGCCAAAAAATGTGGAATAAATTATTTTTAAAATGAACTACCACGTGATCCTTTTTTCCGCTGTAACTTCGGAACAAATTCTCAGATAAACAATATTTTTATACCATCTTAAAGTTCAAAATTTTACCTTTTCAATAATACCAATTTGATTTCTGTGTCATTTTTTTCTTCAATTCTTATTAATTTTTTAAAGTTTAATAACTTTTAATTTACCTGCAGACGATTTTGAAATAACGCAAATTTATAGCTACTCCGTTGCTAGGCAACGGTTAGACTTTGAACTAATTTACCATTATTTCTGAAAATTTTGCTTATCTTTATAAATATCTATAAAATAAGGCAGAAATTACATGTATTTGTCTGTCTGTCGGTCGGTCGGTCACAAGAACTCCTCCTAAACGGTGAACGGTAGCGACATGAAATTTACACACGACATTCTAAAGCATATTTCTAGGTCAAAGGTGCTATTTTCAACTTTCAGAGTTAATTAGTTTCTTAAGATATTTAATTAAATAACGAGCATTAGCCGCTTTTAAGCCAAATGCTTAGACGTTATTCGCCAATAACTTCTGATATTAGACAACAATTACTTTTATGCCATTTTAAAGACCAGAAAATCATCTTTTTAATGCTATTAATTCCATTGCGATGAAATGTTTTCTCTGATTGTTATTAAGGTTTAAAAATATTTTTGTAACGTAATTTCCAGAAATTCTTTTTATTCTTATAGAAATAAATTCAAGCCAAATTACTGTTTCGCGCTCGGGCTTTTGCCAGTGTTAAAGTTAATATAAGAAAATATTGCTTTCTTTGTCTATAAACAACAGAGAAGACTTTACACTTCCGGTTTCCTGTTGTGGTAGCATTTACAGCTTTTAATACGGTTACACAGTGATCCAATGACGTTAGTGAATTATTCTCTCGATGTTTTGTTTAATTTTCACAGTGAGATATTACAGAATATCCTTCTGTAGATACGGTAATGGGCATTAACAAGGAACATCATATTCTATAGAGCTCTTCATCATCTTAGAATTGTCAGGGGCACCTTCCGACAAGCGGAGATTGAATGTCGGTGTTCCAGTACTACTAATACGTAACCTCGATATACCGAGACTGCGCAATGGCACACGGTTACAAATTGCACACCTAGGTACAAACGTCGTGAAAGCTACTGTTATGACTGATATAGGGAGAAGAGAGAGTGTTTTAATTCCACGCCTTCCGATAACACCGAAGGATTTATCATCTCAGTTCAAAAGGTAACAAATCCCTTTAAAAATATCATTTGCGAGGCTTAGGGCCAGACACTGAAAGTGGCAGGCGTACATTTGAAAAAACCATATTTTTCACATGGGTAACTATATGTGGCCTGTTCACGTGTGTACAGCTCACACAACCTCTACATCCGTGCAAATAACGTGGTATACAAAAGTATATTAGCATAGGTAAACAATTTACATACCTATATCGGCGTACATGTACAGTACACTCCTGTCAGCTGTCTAATTAAGTATTATCAACCGTCAGAACTTTTACTTTCCCCTTTCAAAATGCAACAAAACATTTACATTCGTGAATTAAAAAAAGAATAATTCAAATTCTACGCGCACGAAGTCGCGGGTAACAGCTAGTATCTTAATATAAATAAAAGTCATTGTGGGTATGTGGGTATGTATGTGGCTATGTTGCACATCTCCTCCTAAACCAATGGACGGTTTTCAACCAAATTTTATACACTTATTATTTAAGACAAGGGGAAGACACTTATGAACTTTTCCAAAAGTTAATTAAACAGGCAGTTAATTAGAAATTAACCGAAACCGTTTTTCCGCCGTAACTTCGGAGCACACTGTCCGACAAAAAATATTTTTATTCCATCTTAAAGTTCAAATTTTTACCTTTTCCATGATACCAATTTTATTTCTCTGACATTTTTCCTTCGATTGTTATTAATTGTTAAAAGTTCCAAAATTTTTAAATACGTGCAGACGATTTTGAAATAACGAAGATTTATAGCTACTCCGTTGCTAGGCAACGGTTAGACTTTGAACTAATTCACCTTTATTTCTGAAAATTTTGCTTATTTTTATAAATATCCATATAATATAATAAATGCGAAAGTGTGTCTGTCTGTTTGTTACGCTTTCACGACCAAACTACAAAACCGATTTGGATGAAAATTGGCAGAGTTGTAGCTTGAAACCCAGGAACGGACATTGGGTAGGTGACATCATGTTAAATTCATTATTTTTGATTACAGATAACAATTAAATAATTAACAAGCGATTTGCGATCAAGATTACTACTTTATTTTTCAATCAACTGTCACGTGATCCTTAAGGAATGCGTAAACAAAATGAAATGTCACGTGATCCTTCAGAAAAGCGCAAGTATGTGGAATAACTTATTCTTAAAGTCATGCATCACGTGATCTTGCTGAGAAAAGAAATAATCTCTGGAATAATAACTGAAAAATAAACGCCGGGACAGAAATCTAATGGTAGATATGATATAGTTCCAAGAGTTTTTAGATTAAAATTTAAAAACTAAAGTTAAGTATAACTAAATGAAAATATCGTTCAATGTTTACTTAAAATAAGAGCCTAATTTAGTGGAAAGGTTGCCAAAATTATTCTTTATCGCTCTTTTCATCTACATCCAAGATTTTTTTGGCGGTTAAATTTGTAACCAAACGATTTAGCTAATTACAATAGTTCCGTTTCGAATTTTAATGCTTTAAGAGCTGTTTTTAACCGATTTAAATAGAAATTATTACACAAACCCAAACAACACGGAATTCAAAGTTTTGTTTACGAACGAAAGAACTAATTCGAGCTTGGCGCTTGATACAGTTGCCAAATAGATTTGGCGATTGCTTAAATCGGAAGGTTACCGGAAAACGGTCTATGAATCCAAAATAAACAAACCAGGATCGTCCATTGACGTATATGATATGGTTGTCAGAGTTTTTAGAATAGGAAGGTATATTTTGTCTTATGTATTCTTTTAAACAGTATAAGCAGATGGCATATAGCATGGTGGATGATGTATTCCAAAGAGCAGATGATACCATTGAGTACAATGATGCAATTTACAGTAACGGAGAATTAAATTAGTCGTCCAATTATGTATTATCAACCGTCAGAACTGTTGATTTCCCCTTTCTACATATAACGAAACATTTACATTCGTGAATTTAAAAAAAGTAGCTAGTACTTTAATAAAAGTGTAATGGAGAAAGTGTTTTTCCTATTAACGAAACATTCAATGATAGCTAATGCGGATATCAAAAGTTGGCACGACGCACTTCAATCTTAAAAAATGAATTAATACAATTATTCGCTTTAGTAATTATTCAGTCTCTCAGAGCTATTTATTTAAGAAGTACTTCGTGATAATTAAGCAGGACATAGAAATGGCATGACCATTATCCTACTACAGAGTGATTCAAAATTCGGCTTACAAACTGTGAGGGGAGGTAGAAACCGGAAACCAAGCAAGAATTACATAGGAATGTTTGACCGAAAACACCAGCCTGTTGAGATAGAAAACATACGAAAATGCTGAAATTATACGCCAATAACTGGTGGATACTATTTATTTGGTGAAACTTTGCATTTGGACAGTACGTGAACACGCCCAGTTTCACAACTGCTCAAAGTTCTTACCATTCGCAATTATGCACGCTTCGTATCGGCGGAGCAGGGATTGGCGAATCATTTCGAAAATACCAGGCATGCATTCGTAAACTGCGGCATATTCTCCATACGCAGACTTAACTTTAAATAATTAGCACTAAAACTAGATACAAAGCTGAGAAACATTTTACTCTAGCTCAACAGGGTGGCGTTTCTGGCCATGCTATCTTATGTGATTTTGGCTTGTTTTCGTGTTTCCTACTTACTTTAACAATTTGCATGTTGAATTTTGAATCACCTGTACAATAAATTTCGGTTATACCTTCTTTTGCTATAAACTTAGTCGAAAAGAGAAGTTAAAATTAATATAATATAACATAAGTAAAAAAAATTAATCTGTATCTCTAAATCATTCTTTCACTTGTATTAAATTTTTGTATAAAATGAATTATTTATCCTAATTTATTATTTTTAATAGTTTATATTTATATAATAAATTTACCAAAATGATGAATTCAGTCGGAAAACATATCATTTCAAAACAAAAACTAATGGCATTTTAATGTGTTCATATAATTTTCCTCACGAACACTCACAGAGTCATTAGTCTACTGTGTGGCAACTAATCAGGAGCGACCTACGCTCTAGGAACGGGGATGTGACGTGGTGTAGTAGTAGTAGTCTACTGTGTGTGATTTTTTTCCAATCATTGAAAGCATCAACAAATACTGCTTTTAGCTGTGGTTAGATTATTCTTACTTTCATTAAAATATTTACGTTTTATACTAATCCAAAGAGTCTGCTTGCATTAGAACAATTTCTATGATAGATGTAAAGTATGATGTTTTTTTTTTTTTTTTTTTGCTTTAAATATTGTGTCTGAACCACTGGCTTATATATTTAGTCATATAAAGAAGTTTAGTTATGTTAACTTCCCATTTTGAAGCTACACGAGGGCTATTTTGGGACGGACCTCATAATTTTGAACCTTTGTTCAGATGACCCCCTCCCCAGACTTACGCACCACACCAGAGGGAAGACGTTTGTCCTCGACAGATTTAACGGGCACCAGGAACAAATACACGGCAGATTTTCTATGGAATTGAATCTCAAGTCAGCGTTCCTCCGGTCCCGAAGCTTAGACTTTACTACGAGGTCGCTGCGGCTCTAGTCGTATAAAGAAAGATGTTACCGATTTTCTTTTAAATAGACGATGAAACTTAAGTTTCTGGTAAAATCTAATCCTTTAGATCTTCTCTGGAAATAAATGCAGGCCGTTGTGGCCTGATGGGACCGGAGAGTTCCAGGTTTGAAACCCGATTCCACCGAAAAAGCTTCGTATAAGCGAGAATTTGATCCGCCGGGATCAAATTTCCTCTGTCTGGTGTGGTACAGAAGTTTGGAGAGCGGGTGAAAGTTCAGATTTCGTCTCGTCATCTAACCACGGTTTAAAATTACGAAGTCCGTCCCAAAATAGTTCTCGTGTTGCTTCAAAATGGGACATAAATATATAACTAAACTAACCGGGAAATAAATGCTCCTCGTGACAATTATCATTCGGTAGATTAATTACTTCATAATAAATCTAACATATACTTTGTATGCAGAATTTTGTAACCTGAAATTTCATTGTTATAAAGTTTCTGGTATCTTTTTCAAAGATACTTGGGATGAATGATTCCTGTTTATTTGCAGTCACTCGTTAATAATCTAAATTATCGATAGCTTTTAATAATAAGATCAAAAAAAAGCCTGCCACAAAATGATTAGTTTGAGTACTACAATGTTTTTTGACGTCTCAAGAAACTACCGTATACTTACTTATCAAAGAGGTGCTCTGGATTCAGTTACTGTAAAAATTCGATTAATCGTCACCGTTCGGACCAGGACTGCGACGGATAACTGAATAGACGGATAACAGAAATCTTTTAATACATATGTACAGTAACGTGATTTTACTGCTGGTTTGAGACGAAAAAAAATTATTTAAAAGTGAACGACTTTTCATCATTTAAAAGTGAACGAACTTTTTCGACGATGACTGATAGCAGAAACTGACGGCTAATCGAAACTTCACTGTACTTTTATCATACAACAGAACCTTGACAACAGAATACAGATCGGAGCTTTCACGTTTTTGCTTATGAAATAAATCCTATGGTTATCTCTTTTTCTTTCAAAACTTTATTTCATTAACTTAGTATGAACTGCAAATATTTGGAAAGCAGCAACCTTTGTAAAAGATTCTAGAAGTAATGATACCTTCAATAAATTATTACATAAATGTAAAATTTCTTTAAACGATGTTTCTGCTAGTACATTGATCAAAAGGTCGAGAAACTCTAACGTTTTCGCTACTGTCAAAAATTTATCCTATAGATAATAAAAGGGACAATTTCATTTCAAAGCAACTTCTTCTGTTTTATAACATAAAAAGAGAAATCTGATCATTATTTACAGAGGAATATTTTGTCTGTTAATTTTAGAACAAAAATATAACGTTTTTAATCTATTCTTGATAACTTATCGAGATCTCATTTATTTCTATTCGTAACCACCACTTGGTTGTATTCTGAGGTTTGTATTGCGGTCTGCTTTCTGTAGCTCACAGATACAACATCTCCTATTAGTTTGTTCTGTATTAATTTAAATTAAAGTTGTATTTCGAACTGGTGAGATGGCGCTTCGAAACTGCTGTTAATCAAAATAAGCATACCTTTAAGAAAGTGTAAAATTACTAAGCACGTGTGTATGTAATTCAAATTACTTTATCATAATCCAGTATTACGACGTTCACAAATTTTGTGTATGCCGTTTTGTATGCTTCAGGACACTGGAAATGATTGCATCTTGTAATGGCATATTCGAGGCATTTGTGCATTTCAACTGCTTTTCAGCTGTCTTTTATTTATAAATTAATCCTAAACAATTTTTATATTTGATAAAAATAATTAAATTCAACCACAATACTAGATAATTCCATGTGATTGATAGGATGAAAAATTCAAAAAATTATTAAAGTATGAGGTTTTGAGAAATTCAGAACAGGCAATTCAGAACTGAGTGCTTTATCAGCATCTTTGACTTAACACCACAGCATACTCCCGAACTCGGAGCCAGGACGGCTCCCTGTCGGTTGGTTGGGTATGCGTGAAACTTTATTGAAAAAGCCAGAGGGGAAAAAAATGCATTTTATATATAAGGATACAAAAAGAGGACACTTAGAACAAAAGAATATAATAGTTAGTAATATAACTGTTAGTTCTTTCGGATCTTTGTGTTTTTGACTTTGAGAGGGTGGTGCCTTATGTATGGGAGAAGAGAGAAGATGAGTACCTGTGGTTAATTGAGTCTGTTGCTAGTTGTTGTCACCATCTATTGGAAAAAAGAGTGTTTCGTTTTCAGCGATGAAGTGGATAAGTTTTCTGATTTTTCCCCTAGAATTGTTGTTGTTCATAACTCTTTTCCACCAAAGTGGTTCTATGTCAGCTGACGGTTTTTTTAGGTGGTATTAGGTTGTAAACAGGCAGCTTGTAGCATAGTGTAAGGGGTTTCCCAGGTTTCCGCAGCCACAGGAATCGCTGTTTCTGATTTTTCCTCTTTCTCCATTGCCCCATTCTTTTTGCCAGCGGATGAGGGACTCTTTTTGAAACAGACTCTTGATATGGTGTCTTGGCGTTGGGATGCATGTGCGAATTCCCTCCTGTGTTGCTTTCTTGGCTAGTACGTCCGTCGCTTCCTTCATTACCGATGTATCCGACATGAGTCCTAATCCATCCAAGTTTAATGTTTGTAGATTTCAGTAAGATTTCCTGTGTTTGTTGAGCAATAAGGCTCTTGGTGTCAATTGAAGCAATTGAATAGAGGCTCGACTCGCTGTCTGACCATACCTTAACCTGTTGGTTGGTCTTGCTTGTCCAAATATACGCTTTCTCTATAGCAGGAAGCTCTGCTTGGAAGACTGTATTGAAGGGACGAAGTTGCGCCATTCATTCGTATTTCGATGAGTCTTCTTCCATGACACAGAAGGCGTTGCCTGTTTTGTCTTCCATCTTTGAACCGTCCGTGTGAATATTGAGACCGGGTACTGGAAGGAATTGCTTTTTAGAGAGATTCTGTCTTCTAGTTGAAAAATTCCTGTGTGGAATTTGGTGGATGTTGTGCCGTCCTCATAGTTATTGGGGTTGAAGCTGATGTTGTAATTAGATGTTTTGCGTTGTCTGTCTGTTCTTACGTAGGCCGCTTCCTGTTCTGCTTTGATGTGGAGCGGTATGATCCCTTCTATGACCTGGAGTGCGGTTGTGGGCGTAGTGAAATATGCCCCTGTGATCTTAAGCAAGAACTTCCTCTGAATTGAATTCAATAGCCTGGATTGTCTGGCTGATAGTGGATAGACCCATGCTGCAACTCCTTGAAGAATCATCCGCTCTGCCACTGTTTTATACAGCCTTCTACTGAGGTCTTTGTTAAGACCCCAGTTTGTTCCGGCTATTCTTGTGATTTTTTGGTGGAGGTGAGTTAGTTTTGTTTTCATGTTGATAAGGTGATCGACCCAATTCATCTTGTTGTCTATTATTACTCCTAGATATTTAAGGGAGGTAGATCTTTCAATTATTTAATTATCCCATTTTACTCGAGGGCCACTTACTAATCTGCTGATGAGGTTGGTGGTTATTTTTCTGTAGATACCTTGAGTTGGTGTTTGTCAGTCCAGTGTTGGAATTTCGTGAGGGCTGCTTGTGCAGTAGCTGTTAGCTTTGCTCCCGTGGGTTCGCTGATGACGAAAATAAAGTCATCAGCAAAGGCTTGTAAATGGACATTTGGGTGCCATTCCTCGGATATGATATCATTTGCCACTAGGTTCCAGAACATTAGACCTGTGCAGGAACCTTGTGCGCATCCCTGCTGTTGTGACCAGCTGACTGGGCCTTGGACTGTTTGGATGGTAACCTTCCTATCATTAAGTATTTCTTTAGGGTCTCAATTGTATGAGAGGGGAAGTTGATTTCATCTAGGCTATTGAGATTTGAATTATATTGCAGATGATCAAAGGCTCCTTGGATGTCCAGGGACCATTATATGCAATTTCTTGTTTTTAGTATCTTGCATCTTTTCAACCATTTGGTGGATGGCGTCGCCAGTGGATCTGCCCTCTCGAAAACCGAACTAGTTATGATGAAGCAAGTTTTTCGTTTTGAGCGTGTGGTTGAGTCTTCGGAGAAGGATGTGTTCAAGCACTTTGCCTATGGTTGGAAGAAGTGTCACCGGTCTGTAGGACTTATTTTTATCTGCTTCTTTACTGTCCTTGTGGAAAAGGACGATAATTCCCTTTCTCAGTGTGAGTGAAAGTTTTAGCCGTAAGCCCTATGAGTTCATCTTAAGCTGGTTTAGCCATTCTTTACGTGATTATAAACATTCTCTAGAGGGTTCTGTCAAAGATTCAAAAATTGAATTTCTGTAGAGTATGAACAGTCATTTATCTAACCCAAAGTCTGCGTAGTACCACGTAGGGGGCAATGCTCAAATATAATACAGGTCATGCATGGTTGTCCTGAGATGACATTAACACAATGAATAACACATAACAAATAGGTGAATAACAGCGCCATGTATCCTTTGCATTATTTTTGAGAAAAATGTTCGAAAAAAATATCCACGGGCTGTAGTTCTCATCATTGAAGACCACGGTCTGTAATTCTCATATTGGAACTTTTGCTGATAGCTTACTTTTTTAACTTTGATTCCTTCTAATATTTATTTGAATAGTAATTTTTTAAAGAATCACGAGTAAATAGAGCAACTCGCCTTCTTCCCATGTCAGTCTATGACATGTACTTGAATGATACCCTTTGTCCTGTAATATCTTTAACTATCAGTATTCGCACGGCGTTGACCTTGGAATCAGGACTACAACAAAATGAAAAAAAAAACGCCCACAATGACATGAAAAAGTTTTGAAAGCAAAATCAAAACAAAAGATACACATTATTGATTTTCCCGCTTATTTTTTTTCGCGATAATGACAATTTAATTGAAGAAAACAGTACAGAGTACGTTAATCCAAAACAATATTAAAAAATTGCAACGTGAAAATCATTATTATACTGCAAGGAAAGTATGCTAGACGAATAAATACGTTAAGATACTGCCGAAAATAATAATCAAAGTCAGTCAATTGAAGGTTATGACGTCACCTGCTCTCTGCACAGTCAGCCAATGAAATTGCCAGCAACGTTCCGAAAAAGTGTCGCGGGAAGAAACTCGTTAGAGAAAAATAACTTTCAACTGACCAGGAGAAAATTAATTAAAAAAAGGGAAAAGATATTTTAACCGTTCTTGTTTTAAATCCGACAGAACCGTTCTAGTTTTAAGATGAAAAAAATTGAAAATAATAGTTTTATTAGAACGTCGGATGCAGCAAATTTAAAAACAAAAATAAAATCTCGATGGCAAAGCTGGCTATCATTTAAAAATTTCTCAAAGTTCAGTTATTAAACGGAAATCGTTTGCTCTTTCCGACGGTGTATCTATTTTTTTTCGTTCAATTATCTGAAGCCATGCTATTGAGAAATTAGTACGAAAAATCATTCAAAACAACACAAAATATTAAATAGAAAATTTTCTAGCAGTACGCGCATGGCGTTGTCCGTGAAGTATCAAAACAAATACGCTTCATCTAGCAAATAACCAAACCAGAACCACAGAGAAGGACTCTGTGACCAGAAAGGGGCCAACTCACAAATCAAAAAGTATAACTCCTGAATGAAATTATCAAATCAAAACAAAAAGTATTAAAACAAATAAGCAATAATCTTTCATCCCCAGATTAAAAATTAAAGAAAGGGGAGAAAAGCAATACGTATTCATCAAATACAATTCAAAATTAAATTATCAAATTAAAAAAAGTTTCTAGAGAAATACGCTAAAATCTAGCAAATAACCAAACCAGAACCACAGAGAAGGACTCTGAGACCAGAAAGGGGGGAACTCACGAAATCAAAAAGTATAAAACAAACAAATTAAAAATATAAATCAAAAAGTAAAAATCAAATCAAAACAGATATATAAAAATCTTTAATTTTTAATCTGGTGACCCCGGTGCTATTTTTCGAACGTGGCCTTGGATGGAAAAAAGCTCCGGAACGTGTTACACAAACGGCCGAATTTTATCGAAACCCGACTATTTTTAAAAAATTGCTCAAAAAGGACTTCAACAAATTGAAAAAAAAAAACAAAAACCGCCCGCAATGACATGAAAAAGTTTTGAAAACAAAATCAAAACAAAAGATGCACATTATTGATATTCCCGCTTTTTTTTCACGATAATGACATTTTATTTGTAGAAAAGTTAATCCAAAACAATATTAAAAAATTGCAACGTGAAAATCATATTGCAAGCAAAGTATGATACTGCCGAAAATAACAATCAAAGTCATTCAATTAAAGGTTATGACGTCACCTGCCCCGTCAGCCAATCAAATTGCCAGCTACGTTCCGGAGAAGTGTCGCGGGAGGAAGCTCCCTAGAGGAAAAATATCTTTCAACTGATCAGGAAAAAATTAATTTTAAAAAAATGGGAAAAGATATTTTAACCATTCTTGTTTTAAATCCGACAGAATCGTTGCAGTTATAAGCTGAAAAAAATTGAAAATAATAGTGTTATTAGAACGTTTGATGCAGTAAATTTAAAAACAAAAATAAAAATTCGATGGCAAAACTGACTATTTTTTAAAAATTTCTCAAAATTCAGTAAATTACGTTTGAAGCTCAAAACAAATTTCATTAGAAAGAAAATTGTTTGTTCTATCCGATGGTGTATTGATTGTTTTTCAACTATCGTTAGAAAAGATACTACAGCCGTAAACGTGCAGAAAATGACCCAAAACAACACAAAACATTAAATAAAAAACTTCTAGATTAAATTTTAAAATTCTGGCTTTGAGGTGCATTGAGTCACCATTACGACTACCTGTGTGACAAATTTTATGGCTGTAAGTGCGATAGATTCGTCTGGACATCGCGCGCGTGCACACACACACACACACACATAAACATTGCCTTTTATAAGTATAGATACGTTGAATGTCACGCACACAAAATGTATCTCGTATATCCCTTAGAATGATTCTTACGAAAGAAGATATAATAGAACAAAATATTCACGGACTATAGTTCTTATCGTCTTACGTTTGTATTTTTTCTTAAATTCCTACTTTTATCAACAGTTCACATTTCTAATAATAATTATCTTTCAAAATCACAAATAAATTGAACAACACCTTTCCACTTTCTCCTTAGTAGTCAAAGTGTTAAACCTCTCTATAAGACTTATTCCAGGTTAACAGCAGTTACTTGTTGAGTTAACTTCAAGCACAATAAGGCAGCACACCATGTTGTACGATATTATACAATATTATTCGGTATTACTCAATATTAGAGAATATTGCGGATATTGTACAACAACTTTTTGTTACTGAGTAAATTATATTAATACAAAATGAATTACAGAAAGGTAATACGGGAAGCACATTTTATTATTTTTTTCGCTTACTAAAACAAATTAATTATCATAATTGTTCATCTTCAAAAATCTAGGACAAAATAATATGCGTCAAACAACTTTAACAATAGAATTTTCAATATCTGCCGCTCGAATAAGTGGGGGAGAGAGTCCTTATCTTTCTTATTTTCTTAATAGAGATGTACTACAAATGATAATGGAGTAAGTACTTCACGAGGCTTTATTCATTTCCTGGAAAGCGACTGCTGAATACCTATAATGCGTTCTTCCATCCCACAGACTTCCCGAAAAAGTCTATTTATAAAACATTCACGTAATGGAGACGAGCTATTATGTTCCTTTTTCATTTATTCACGATTCAAACGTAAGTTGTTTTCGCTCCATTAGTGTCCCTCTTTTTTCTAACAGGATGGTACTTACGAATAAACCTTCCACCAACATTTATCGACGTTCAAGGACATCAGCAGATATTTAAGACTCACTTCGTTGTCATTGCTCTCGTCCAAACGGCAAACACTAGTCGTGAGTCATGAATAATTAGATGGTGAAACTGAAAGAGGATTACTCAGATGGGAAGGTCCAAAGAAAGAAATGTATGTTGCCCGACGAGTTCGTTGTGTCCTCGGCTGTAGTCAAGTGGTAAATAAAGTTACAACTGAAATAAATTCGTTTTACTGCGGATAATTAAGATTCAATTTGTGTGTTTATGCTGTGTTGCGTGGAATCCTCTAAAGCTCTTCAATGTTCCGAAAGAAGGTTTTATGGCGTATGTATTAAATGTATTAATTGTTTTAAAGTTAGCACGTGATGCAAAAACGATTTGTTATTGTTAGCACTTCAATGGATCTTAAAATAACATTCAGTTTTACGTTTTATGGAGTGAAGTTAACATTAAATTTATGATGGAGTGGTAATTTGGTATTCTTTTCATTTTCCCCTTAAATTGCTTATTAGTACCTTTTAAGTGAATGGACGGCACGTGTATGAAGCGAAGACTTTATGTTCCAATAACAAAGTTAATGTAGAGAATCCTTGCGATTCCTTGTATGCATTCAATATGTGAATCACTATTGCCTTTGATTCTTGTTTGAAGATAGCTGTATTTACTTCTTAAAGGGAATAAATTAACAACTTCGATTGTAAGGAAAACTAAGAAAGGAAAATCCAATCTCGATCTTGATCAGAACGTTATTTTTTTATCGGTGTTTAAGGATTATTCACTACAACAAAGGCTTGATTCTTACAGATAAAATAGACGAAGAAATAATGGATAAAAATTCCTAAATTATAATTAATTCACTAATAACCACTCATATCAGCATTGCCTTTATGAAATTTTATAGTTTGAATGCCGTATTCCTCTAATCCGAAAATATTACTGCCAGTCTCGAGATTGTTTTTTCCATTTTTTGGATACAATCCAATGTTAAATGTTTGTCGTTTATGTAAGCTTAACTCATATAAAAACAAATATTAAATTACTTCAATCAATTCTAGTCTGAACATTATATATTTTATTTTCTTTCTCTATCAATCTTCTTATGCGCTCAATGTTTTTTCTAGACATTTTGAACAATTTTTGCTAAAGCTGTTGACAGTTTAAGTGTTTAGTTATTTATACTTTATCTTAAAGTCCCAAAAGTGGTTTTTTCTCAAATCTATATCTAAACATCATCAACCAATGCGTAAAACGTGTTATCAAGTTAGATAAATAAGCAAATCCTTTTGTAATTCTTAAGGTTAAAATTCTTCAATTAAGGGTTTATTTACAAAAATAATGGTTATTTTTAACCTTCTAAGCGTTTCACACGTATTTTTCCGTCTCTCATATTGAGTTCAGAAGCATATACTCATGCCCATGTGTATAATTTCTTAAACTACCATGGATAAAATATTCTTTCTCTATATATAGATTTCAGAGACTTGAATAAATACAATAAAGGTCAAATTATTCCATTTAAAAGCAAATTTTCAAGACATGGTAGCTAGTACATCAAAATAACTAACCGCTCAGAGGGTTAAGAAAATATATAAATAAAACACTTAGCTTTAAATTAAACTAAGAAAAAATATGCCTGTATGTTGGTGGATTAAACGCGATTGGAACCAAATATCTAATATCAGTATGATAATAAAATCAATCAATATATAATCAATGCAGTCAACCATTATAATGTCTGAATATGAACCAAAAATAATTTCCAATTATCATTTATAGAAAAAGACTGAAAATATTGCAAACAGTAAACTCTGTAATTCAATATGCAACAAGTTTTGAAGAATTCAGGCAGTTCAGTCAAAGGCAAACTTTCATTTCTCAATACACTACATTGTGCTTTAAATTTTCTGAAATATTTGACGGAAAAACAGTCACTAAAGCAAATATTATAGGCGTGAATTGTTTTCTAAGCATCGAGAATTCGTTCACAAAGCAATCAACTCATTGCTTCTCTCCCCTCCAGTGCCGACCCCTAAATCTTTTCGTGTGAAAAGAACGATGCGCTCGACAAGGATGAATGATCAATGAAAACCACGAGAAACAATCTCGAAGCAAGCAATAAATCAATACAACACGGATGGCAAGAGATTGAATTTTTAGCTGTCAAAATATTCTTCCATCCGATACATTGTCGGGTGGGGGGGGAGGTAAAATAAAACCTTTTTGTGTGAGATATTGGAAAGAAAATAAAAAGAAGATTCTTTTTTGGAAATGGAAAGAGCCATGAAGAAGAAAATCCATGTTTGGGATCAAATTGCTCACGCATTAAGTTTGAATATTACTATTGGCTAAGCTTAAGAGAAACTTATAATTGGTTTTTACATCTTTAAGGTATTTTATATATAATCTTCTTTATGTACGATTTTAAACAGGAAAAAAAGAGACATTCTTTCATTTTAAAGAAAGTAGAACAAGATTTTTGGAAGAATCTACAAATTTTTTTCCATAATCAATTTTTTTTTTTTTAATTTTGGAAAGTTATTTAGATTTTTTTAAAAAATCGCAATAATCCTTTTACATGGAAAACACAATATACATTCTACTGAAGAAATAGTGTATCTCAGAAAGTTTATAAGGAGAATTTGATCTGAAAATAAGATGATGTTAATCAATTCAATCTATCACTTTTATTCATAGGCATATATAAATGAACTAGAGAAATAAATATTCCAAAACAAATTCATCTGCCCATTTTTGCGGTTACTTCGAGTATGGTATAAAGTAAATTCAACTCATAATCATCTCGCAAAATAGTTCTTTATAAGTTATATAGTTGTGTGTATGAATTAGCAGATACTTTGTATATATCAATCTAAAATAGAGTTTAATTTATATTAATATGCTTTGTGATTATTTTTTTCTGAAGTAAGTTTATTATTTATTGAAAGTGATATTGTTTCCCCTCATATTCTTCTCATGAATTTACTAATCTATTTTTTTGAAAAGAGATTGTAGAGATTCGCAAATTTAAATCTTAATAATAAAATTCTGTTAGAAAGTACTTAAGTTTGCTTGCTATTATTTAAAATATACGCTTCACATATGAATCTTTAAAATGTCATGTACAGCCGCCTGATGCAAATTTTTAAGTTGTACTAATTGCATTACAAATTTCACTGATGCGTTATTTTTAAATCATTAAATTATGTAACATTATTTCTTTCAAAGTATCATGTTGCGTGCGTTCCGAAGTTGAATTTCAGATTCAGAAGTTCTAGAATTCAATTCCATAAGGGTAATGACGATTACCTCATGGAATTGAATTCTAGAACTTCAATCCCATTAGGAGAACTCGAATTACCGATGTCCTAGATTCATTCAATAACTTCATATATCAGGAGAATCAGTACTCATGAAGTTACCAAACATTTAGACTGATGATGACTTAAGTACTTTTACAATGATGTACTCTGGTTTAGAAGCTAAGCAGGTTTTAAAAAGGTACAAAACTTTTGTCATTCCCGTTCTTTTTATTGAAACTTTGAATTAGATAATTCACCTACAATAGCACATAGAGTAGTTTTAAACCTGAAAGTTAGATCCCGCTTTAATACGATATATTCTGCTCAAGACGAGAAGTTCTAAATTTTTGATAAATTGTTTCATCTGATAGAATCTACAATACAAATTTTTAAATGGTAAAAAAATGAATTATATATGAAATCAAGAGAAAATAGTTGGAGCTTAAATATATGAATCTCGAAATAAATAAACTTTCAACAAATACTAAACTTTAAACTTCAGATAAACTTTCACCATGTGAATACATAACTTTCACTTTGGATACTGCCAAACGTTTCAGCTGGTATTTAATATTGATAATTTAACCGAAAAAAGAAACCCTCCGAGGTTCATATCTCAGATGAAATATGCGTGCCAGCAGTTACAACAAGTAGTTAGAAGGCAAAACCATTTCTGGATAGCATATTGAATATTCGAAAATATTATTACGAAACTGTCTAGACGTCGTCTTTTTAAAAGTTAAACAGACTGCGATTTAAAAAGAGAACACATTATGACTCCCCTTCCCCTTCTTCCTTGTTTGACAGTGAATCCTCATGCAATAATGCAGACTAGTAAGACGTATTAGCGTCACGAAAAATCCAATTTCATCAACACCGAAGAATTCTTCGGGAACTGTAGCAATCATCTGTCTTTTCGACAAACGAATCTTAGACACGCTATTTAAACATTGCGGGTGGGGGAGGGAGAAATGCGTTCTGAAATGAAACAAATATAATCTAGTCTAGGGGGAATTGTATTGATTCCTGGATGTGATGAGGGCAGCAAGAAGGAAAAATTGGAAAAGGAGCTGAATTCGGTGACCCCAGACTCCAGCAACGAGTCTACGCTATGAGGTAGTTATCGTTTCACAGGAAGAGGGGATTAAAGGATAAAGCAGCAGGAGGTGTTTCTATGGGAAGAATGGGGGAATTAGAGGTCGATACGGGTGGGAAGTTCTTTTTTGATGCTCTGTGCATCAGGTGTATGAAAGAGAGGAGAGTGTCTGTTTCTGATATCACCTCACAGACGTGCTCTTTTTATAGTCTATGCTCACCGAACGTGAAGTTGGGAGAATTTATTGAAGAGAAGAAAACGTTTCATACTTGAAGGAATGAGTGGCAGAATTTTTGGAGCAACAGGGTATACCGGGACAATGGATTGTGTTTGCTTCTTTAGTTTCTCAGGGGTGTTTTTCTTATTGTCCTTCAATAAAAGCACGAAATAAAGAAAAAAAATCTCGAAAGCACTAAGTAAAAAAAACTTGCCCTAGGGCGATGATCAATCTTAAATCAAAAGGAGCTAAATTTGGTGAGACCAAAATCTTTTTGAGTCTACGCTGTAAAGTAATTATTGATTTACAGAAAGAGAGATTAAAGGACAAAGAATCAGGAGGTGTTTCTATAGGAAGAATTAGAGATCGATACAGGCAAAAGGTTTAGTTGTTGTGGTTGATCAGGTGCACCGAAAAAAAGATCATGTGTTTTGTTTCTGATATCACTTCAAATGCACTGTTTTATGGTCCATACTAATTGAACGTGAGACTGAAAATTTGGGAGAATTTACAGATGAAAAAGGATTTAATACTTAATGGAATGAGCGTCAGACTTTCATGAGCAACAAGTATGGTGAAGAGAACGGAGTATATTTAAAACTTATAGTTTCCCAGACATGTTTTGTTATTATCAATGAATAAAAAACATTGAGTTCAAGCTAGCTGTCTTGAAGAAACTTTTCTTTAACGACTTAATTCACTAAAAGTTTTGATTAAAAAGGAGTAGAAAATACTTCGTGCTTCTATCAAAATAAAACTGGTCGACCATTTATAATGAGTCATAATAGTTTTTATATCCTATGGGCACAAATTAAGTCTTATGTCCTATTAAAAACATCTTCCGTTAAAGACTAAACCTCTGAATTAGCTGTATGAACATAGCCTGTAAGAGCCTGTATTCTCCGAGCTAAATCATCATATGTAGTAGATTCTACATTTAGCTTATGTAAATCTTTCGAAGAACTTTCATCCCAAGATTAAAGTTTTAATTTATCATTCGTTATAGATGAAAGCGGGCAATAATATTAAAACTGTAGACAAACTTTGAAACTATTTTTAATGGAAGAGACAATGGAAACAATACTCTTTGTGAAAGTATTTGCATGAACTGAAACACCGTGTGTTTAAAAACATTTTATATGCTCTACTGCCTGTTGCTTAGTTTATATGTTTTGAATTAAAACTTCTATAAAGTGGGTTATGGCTCAAGAAAGGCTCGATGGAAATCAGTGCTATGTTATGGGGAGAATTAAGCAATAAAATGCAAGAGAGGTATGAGCAGAGCATGCGAATCAGTTCATTTTTATGTCGTTGTGTTAACTAGTAGTGGAAGATATACGGAAGCTTTTTTTGAATAAAGTTCATCAGAGTGGTAAGGCAATAACCGTGTTCGCCGCACTTTAACATTTATTTTAGTTCGCGTTTTTCGTGTGTCTGTAAAATAGTTAAAAAGGCCGAAAACATAGAGTAGAAAAAATCATCCAAATCAAAGATTCTAACTAACTTAAAAACGAAAAAAAAAGTTTCATAATTGAGAGTGTTTACCACAAAAGTTTCACAGCAACCGTGCTCTTTTATAGATGAAAAACGCATTGTTTTTGCTGCGTAAACTGTGTATTGGAAAATGTATTAAATACGCTCCACTGTTTGATACTTATATACATGTATTGTTATGTGTATTTTTAAGTGAAGTATTCTTCTTTCCCTGGCCAAGCACATGCTTTTACATGCAAATACATTTGTTACTTAGGTGCATGTATATGTGTTTTAAGTAAAGTATTCTCTCCCTGTCAAGTACATAGTCTTACGTACAAGTACATTTAGTTGTTACTTAAATACTTGAATTGTTATGTGTGTTTTTGTATTCTTCTTTTCCAGGCCAAGTATATACTTTTCATATAAGTATAATTGTCATTAAGATGCATGTATTGTTCTGTGTATTTTTAGTGAACTATTCTTTCTCATTCATTCACTACCCATTCCGAAGCCAAGTACATACTTTTTCATACAAAAATATTTGTTGTTTAAATACATATATTGTTATTAAGTAAAGTATTCTTCTTCCCCAGGCCAAATGGCTGGAGAGGGAGAAGGCTCCGCTGAGGACAGGGAGGCCGCGGCTGAAGAGGAACAGGAGCGGCTTGAAGCATTACGCGAAGCTGAAGAAAGAAGGAAAGAAAAACATAAGAAAATGGAAGAAGAGCGCGAGAAAATGCGACAAGGGATTCGTGATAAAGTCAGTACTTTTGTTAACTCATTTTGGAAATTTTCATTCCTTAAAGAGTAAAATCCAATAAAAACCAACGAACTCGATACTCGTCGTAATTTACCGTACTAAAAATCAGAAGCTAAATACATGTCTCTTTTGACTTTATGTTATTTCCATTCTGCGATATATGTAATTCAAGAATTATTGCATTCTTGAAGCATTAAGGACTGTATAGAATTTCACACAGCGATCGTGTAGATGATAAGATGAAATACAGTGAGTAAAATTCATTTTTATTAAATTATCAAATTTCATCTGATTTTTAAAAAATTAGAAAATGGGGAGAGGGTAAACGGTGAAAAAATAAATATGTTTCAGAAGTATTGATGAAAACTCAACTTATTTCATTTTTGTAATGAACATCTTGTTCCTTCCCCGCTTTTGAGGGGAGAGGGGGTGAGTTCAGTGAGAAAGAGGGATGACCGGGGGTAAAAATCCATTAGTGTCAGATTCTTCTGAGGGAGGGGAAAATGATTTTTCTTCCCACAAGCGTAAGAATATTGGTATTTTTCTCCTATAACACTGTAAATACGTCTTTTTTTATGCTAGATATTTTTTCTACTTTGCCTTAAAAGGTTTCAGTATATTACTTTGAGAAGAAGGAGCAAATTTCGCAAAATCGTTATTTTGAACACAGTTCACATTAAATATATTTTGTGGGGCTCCAATGTGTGTAAAGAGATGTATAGAAAAATGCAACGAAAAAAAAAAGATTAAAACCATTTTAGACAAAATATATCTGTAACTTTAAATTATTTTTCTAATCTCAGTCTTCTGATCGAACAGTCAATATTGATTGAATGACTTGCAAAGACTATTCGATTAATTTCTATGACTGCTCATGTCCTCATTTCTTCTACTGGAAATTAATCAAAGTTGGTTATGCCCTGTGTGTGCACAGAGTGTGGGAAAAGTCTCATTGGTAAAGATTTTGTGCTAAAATGGAGAAATTGCTCATCAACTGAGAAAGAGAACATTGCCAATATTTATATAGTTTGCACTGCCATTGACTAAATTTTCTCTAACTATACGCTTTTTTACCAGTCGAATGACTTTTACTAATTTTTTAATTTTTTCTCACACATTCAAGGGAAGTGTTTTCCCCTCGACTTTTTCATATGATTCGTCACTATGGCACATTTTGTGTTAAGCTTCGTCGTATAGTGAAAAAAATAGTCAATGCATTTTCAACCTCTTCTCATTAGTCGACTGTGCCTAAAATTTAATAACAATCTACAAGTTGGGTTTCAACACCACATTCTAAAGATCATTATCTAACTTGTTGGGTTTTTGAGTTAACATGTTCACATGCACATGGACAAACAAAAAGACAGACTTTTCGTTGGCAGATTTCTAAAATTTGTTGCTTGTCTAAAATTTGGTAGAAATACAATATGCCAAATTTCATTAGGCCTAGTTTGCTAGGTTTTTGTGCTGTCACAGATAGACTGTGACACTGTGAACTGTTCGCAGACAAACAAGCATAATTCCAAAATTGATTTTTTTTTCAGACTCAGTGAGGTTTTACATCAAAATCTAGAGGTCGAATTTTTTGACAATTGGAGCACTTTTTTTTCTATATTTCATATACGCGATAGTAAAAAAAAAAAAATTATAAAAAGATAACCATAGCAATTCTTGAAGCAAAATAATTCATTTTAAGCCTTGTATGAAACCTATTTTATTCTAAAAGAAATGTGAAAAATAAATACAATTAAATGCACAGTATTCATAAAAATGTATCAATGAATTTCACGAGAGGAAATGTTTGTTATTTTTCAGACAGTTGTTTATCGAGTTTGTTTCTCCTGCTGAGTCAATGCAACTAATGCCACCTACAGGAGATTCATTTAAAAAGTATTACTAGGAGACAAAGTAAATAATTACTTTGGTGTGTCCTAAGAACTGTTGCTGTCCTGCTGGGGATAGTGGGTACAGATCGGAATGCAATTATTCTTCATTTCCGTAAGAGAACGGTCAGCAACTTATTTGATGACACTAGGATTGTGGAAATGGATTCCTTTCAGTTGCTTAGGACATTAATCGAAATCGATTTCTTCGGTTGAAACAGGCCTCTTACAACAGATATTTACGCGCCCAATAAAATATGAAATACGTTCTGAAAAACTTGCATTAAGTAATGTGAAATAACTATTTATCTGTAATTAATACAAATAAAAGCAGCAATATTTATTGTGGAAATGGATTCCTATGTTTTGAAGAAGCGAATTCCAGAGCATTATTAAACCAGCAGGAGAGTTCTCTCCTCGATTTTATCGTATACTTCCATAATATACTGCATTTTGTGTTTAGCTTCGTAGTGTTGTGCAAAATATCAAATATGTAGTTTTCACCTCTTCCCTTTAACAGTCTGGGTCTAACACTTGATACAGATGTACAATTGAAGTGTCAAGGTGTTAGGTATTAGGTGTTCGAGGTTAGTTTTAAAATTTCATTAATAAAAATTTAAACACATATTTATACAATATCTACGTATAATGCATCAAATGAATATAAAATAATTATTTTATATTAATATTAATTAGGGGAGGCCAAGGATAGTCGTTACAATATTTTTTTTTAATTTTCCAAAAGAAACCATTACAAGTATATTTACGAAACACACTTTAATATTTACTCTGATCATTAAAGATTCATGACATATTTTTTAAAAACGATTAGATAAAAATAATTCAAAGATAGTAAAGGGTTTATACGTATATATAAATAGTAACAACTTACCCCACAATGGGGTATGTTGTTGCACTAGATGGGGTTAATTGCTACATAAAATGTGTAATCAATAAACACAAATATAATATCTTTTGTTTTTAGCATATTATCATTTTATAATCTCTACAGAATAATGATATGCTTATGTTCTCTTTTCTTCATAAATTCACTTAATTTTATAGGTTATTCTGATGAGTTATCATCATGATCTTTATCTGAATTACAGTTTTTACAAATATTTATTTTGGGAAGACAAAAGAATCACTCCGTTTTCTTCGGGCAAGTCCAGTGTTGGTAAGTCGAAATCAGACTAATGATTGTCCAGAAAAAGTAGGATAGGTCTCTCTTTGGTGAATGGTATTTTTTTTAAATGTCTCATGAAGCTCTGAAAATCCTGCCCAGTGATCCATTCACATTTATTTGATGAGCCTGATCTTCCTTGAGGTGCATTTGAACGGAAGTGACGTTTAAAGATTTTCCTAGGAAAAACTAAAAAAAAGGATGAACTAAATTGCCATTAGCACTAACGGCAAGAGATATGGTTACCAAACTGCCTCTTTCGACAGTTGTCACCAGAGGCAAGAGAGGCCATCTTGATACGTGTGAGAAGTACAATGCAGTTGCACAGAAATTTTAAATATAGGATTAATTACCTGAAATCTAGACTTTCTCGTGGTACAGACGATACACAGATATCTCCAAAGGTTCTGTCGCAAATAAAAATTTTAAAGGAAAATTACTAACAGACACAAAATCAACATTACCAAAAGAATTCTCTCTGCTATTGACTGCAGGCACTCCAATGTTCGGAGAAGAAGACGCATGAATGAAGGCTACCATCTAGTATGAGATTAGTGATCTTCTACCAGTAGTCAGTTTAAAATTCGAATATAACAACTTGCCCAATGTAACAACTAACCCCAGTCTCCCCTATACTTCCAGTTGGAAAAATGCGTTAAATGGTGTAAAGAATTATATTTTATATTGAATGAGTAAATAAATATACTGCTGAAAAAATTACGAAGTCTAGGCCGAAGTCTTAGCCAATCAATTGACGCCTAGAAACAAGAACCGCCCGTTGATTGGCGGATCTCAATTTAGGAGGCCATTGAAATGGTCTAAAAACGTCTAAAATAGTAATATTCAGAACTTCATAACTTGGTAAGATTTAGTCGCAAAATAGTGGAGCTTTTATTGTTTAAAATGCTGCTGTGTGAAGAATATTTTTCTAAATATGACTAATAAGACAAGGGACCTGTATAAAAAATAAGGATTATTTCAAAAATACATTTATTGACTCAAACAATATAAAATAGGGTTCTTTCTGTCATTTAAAATGTTTTTCCTATTGGAAGTATATGTATATCTCTAGCATTTCAGAAACTAGCTGTTGGGCCACAATTAGAGTGGGCACCCTGTATACTCGCTATATACACCTGTACACTGCCTTAAGTGCTCATATTGGTCAAGAATAATATTATCTTTCAGAATTTTAAAGTGACAAATCCCAGAGCTAAGAATGTTTCCTGTTGCTTATATACAGGGTGGTCATAAATTATTGAACCTATTTCAAAAATTAATTTAAAAAAAACTAATAATCTTACAACTGGCTTTTTTTAAATGAGAGAGGTCAAATAAAAGTGTTATTTTTTCAGATAGGTGGCTTATCATTACGGCGTTCTAAATTTGCTAAAACGAGAGATTTTGATACGCAATGGCTACCGACCAGCAGAGTTCGATGCGGATTTTCTGGTTTCCTTTTTCAGTTTTTCTTGAATATCTCGAAAACTATTCAGTTTTCGGATTACAATTGATCTAACAGATTAAAAAGCGTAAAATTTCCTATAAATACATGCTTTTATTTTTCTTCTAGCTTTAATAGTTTAGCAGATAATGGCTCTTAAAAATGGGAGATGTCCAATAATTTACGAACACCTAGACCACCGTAACGCACGTTACCTATCTGGAAAAAAAACTTTTTTTAAAGGCGCTCTCATTTTTAAAAAACCGTAGTTGTAACATTATTAGTTTGTTTAATTAATTTTTGAAATGGGTCCAATAATTTATGACCACCCTGTAGAAGCTGGGGGATATATCACCTAGCTTAACTATTCAGTGAACGCCAATGAATAGAGATCCTTGCTAACAAAATAATGTTTATTCTATCCCAAGTATTTTATTTCTGTTTTTCTCCTTCCTTGGAGGATTAATTTTATTTAAGCAAGGCACATTGACCCAATTATACTAAAAGAAGTCCATTCACTTTGGTCCACCATAGTGAGAGGATCAAAGGAATGAAATTAGACAGAGGCATTCTTTGTAATGCGTTATATTAGATAAGGACTTAAAGTGTGGATCTCAGTCCCTAAATAGACTTCGTGGAACAATAATGGAGTTGCTAAGTTTTTACAGCATTTTCTTCTTCTAGTCTTACTACTTGCAGATAAAAAAAATACCATAGCGATTCATCTTAATTTAAAGCATTTTATTAATACTGAATATTCATGAATATTTTTTCAAATTTTTCTCAATTAAAAAAAAATTCTCTGGTCATTTTACTAAGAAGTTGGTTCAACCTCTCTTCATTTTCTTAATAACGCAAACTAACGGTGGGCAATACTTTCAGACATTGCTTCTTCTCCTTACACAGCACAAACCTCACAAGTAGCTTCGACGGTCTTAACAACTCGATTAAGCGCAAAAAGCAAATAGAGTCGAAAATGCTCCATTTTAATGATTTGCAAACACAAACAAAAAATCAATAAAACTTTTAAGGAAGCAAAATACATTATCTTTTAGAGTATTAAATTCTCTTTCAAATAACATAAAACATTTTGTTAATACGTTTTATTTCTGTGCATTTTGAAATTTAAAAATAAGTTCCCATGAATTATTACTCAACCCAATCAAATCTTTCCTTTCTCGAATACGAAGTATAGAAAAAGAATTATTGTAATCGGCAACAAATTCGACCTCAGGATTTTGATAAATCTACACGCTTCAGAACTCTCTGAATCCGAAAAATCATTTTTGGAATATTGTCTGTCTCTGTCAACTCAGAAACTGAATGAGATAGGCTAATAGAATTTGGTATGTGACCTTTACACCAAAGTTGCAGATTTCAATAAAATTGTGGACAAAATCCTTCTACGAAAAGTCGATCGGAGTGCATATGAACACATCAACTCAAAACCACCAGTGACTAGATGGATGAAAATTGGCGTAGAGTTTTATACGTAGCACTGATAGAACTGCATCAAATTTTGGGGGAAAGCTGTGAAATGGGGGACTGTCTGTCGTTCTGTCTATTCGTGTGTATATAAACTCTATAACTCAAAAATATATCGAGCTAGAGAGATTAATTTTAATATGTGATCTTTACTCCAAAATCGTATCCCCCGGGGAGGCACCATGAGTTCGTGGATGAGAAGCCGCCGGAGAAATAAGCGGGTCTCTGGGGCTGCAATAATGGTGTGTGGTTGAGTTACCTCCACTCCGATGACGGGACGTACCTCTTCGGGATGGTGTGGGTTGTGGCCGGTGATGGCTATTAGGACTCCGACCTTAGTTCCAACTGCTGTTGTCACGCCGGTTATTCAAAGACTCAGGATGATTAGGCAGGACGGGGGTAACTCTTTTGTGATTTGTGATTACACCAAAATCGTAAATTAGTGTCAAATTTCTGACCGAATCCTTCTATGGTTAGACTGTCTGTTTAACTTTTGTGGTTTTTTCATAAGTTTAAATCGTGGGGGAAGGGGAGAATTTAAAGTTTTTCGGGGTAAGGCATTCGCGTGGGATCTCAGGGCCCTGTGTTGGAAATTGTTGTACTCATCCACCCTGTATCCACCTAACTGGCTAGATAACTCTTGAGGTTATAGGCACCAGGGGTGTGGGGTGGCGTCATGTCATACACGATAATTCTAAAATGCAACGATCTTGATAAATAAGGCCTGTGGTCTTGACTTCAGAATAAGAGACAAAGTAAAAAGCGCAAAATGTGCCATATTATCGAGGTCTAGAAGAGAACTTTGCTGCTGACCTCAATTACTTTTCCAAGCTGAATTCCTTTATATTTTCCAATTCTATATATCATTAGTTAAACCTTCATTTTTTAACTTTATTTTCCAATTTCGAGGTCGAGACTAAAACATCAACACGAAAACGAGGTTTCTAATGGGAAAAGTATTAATCCTACGTTATATTATTTTGATATGAATGCATTCGTGATCAATAAACTTAAATTAAAAAATGAACTCTAAAATTACTTGCAAAAATATGAAAGGGCAAAATTCTTTACAAAACATGAAAGAAATGCTGCTTTTACTTCTTCTAATAAATAACTTAAGATTAATCTTTAAATAGCATACTCTTTTTGATGACATAGATGCATTAATCAAAGATATTTAGTTTTACTTATTCAGCTGGTTCTGTCCCTATTTCAGCATTAATGAGAAAATACAATATTTATATCCAAATGAAACAACAATGAATATGAATTTTGATGAATAAACCGCAAGGTTGAGTTTGATTATAAGTTATTTAGTTGCAATACATATAATTAAATCCATCTTTTTGGATGATTTTGAATACATTACAAGCTTTTATTTAACTTGATTTTTTTCATGTTTGTAAAGATAGAATTTTGTAATAGATTTTCCACTCACTTTCTGATATACTAGAGCTCTGAAATTTTGCGCAGTTGCGTGTTCTCGAAGTCAATATAATATTTTAATATTTTCAGAACTCAGTTGTCAGTTAATGGATTTATTTTAATTAAATTTGATTTCATATCGGAGGCGCCATCTGGTAATGAGTGTGAGAAAAAGAATTGAATGCAATATTCCATAATATTTATAATAGGGAATTATAAACTGTACTAAAGACTAAAAAGTAAAAAATATTTTTAAAAACTTTAAAATCACGCTTTTGTTAAAAGAAAAGTGGCCTAAAAAAAGTCTGAAAAGTGGAAAAAAATATTGATTAAAAATATGAAGATAAAACAAAACCCTTAAAACCTGAAATGCTGAAAACAATATTATAAGGAAATAAAGCCTCAATGAATATAATCAAAAAGAAAATTCCTAATTATTCTTTAAAAATTAAAAATATATTATAAATATGAGTAAAATTCCAATAAACTTAAGAGTATTTCTTTCAACGCCTCACGCTTTTACACTTTTTTTGCCTCCATATTTTCTAAACAAAAATTATTTTCTTCCTTTCAGTGCACTATTAAAAGAGTGTTTAATTTTTTAAAATAATGTTTTAGCGTGCGTTTACTGTGTACTACTGAATATGTCTTTGTTTGTGTTAAGAAATTAGAAATTTAAAGACTGGTGTAAGTTTTGTAAATTTTTATTTACAGTACGGCATCAAGAAGAAGGAAGAAGAGGAGGAAGAACCATTACCAGAAAGCAGCAGTTTGAACCGGAAGAAAAAAACTCCGGCTGAAATTGAGGCTGAGGATCTCGATGATTTCACTCGTAAGTAAAATTTCTCTTTTTACTTCTTCACTCTTTGAGGGTAGGGGGTCAGCAGTGGCCTGGTGGTAAGATCGAGGCTTCAGCGCGGAAGGGTTCGAGGCTCGAAACCCTATTCCACCGAAGAACCGAGCCTGATGGACGTTACATCCGTCTGGATCAAATCTCCTCCCGCTGCTGTGGCACGGAATGTTGGAGAGGGGAGCGCTGGTTCAGGTGTCGTCCTCGTCATGTGACCACGGCTCAAAATTACGAAGTCCATCCTGAAATATACGTGTCACTTCAAGATGGGGTGTAACTCTTAACTAATCTAGACTTTGAAGGGAGCCGCGATGGCCTGGTCAGATAAGACCTCGACTTCGGGACTGGAGGTTTCCAAGTTCGAAACTCGTTCCCACCAAAGATCCTCTGTATATGTGCAGCTGTTCTATATTAAATCTGGCGTCGAGAGTCAAACGTCCTCCCATTGGCGTTGAAGCTTAGAAAGGGGGAAACTGACTTACGTATTATCCTCGTCACTTGACAAGTTCAAAATTATAAAGTCCGTCCCGAAACACCCCTCATGTTGCTTTAAAAGCTGGACTTTATGAGTTTAGTTAAGTGCTTACATCTTTCAAGCAAAGCTCATATGGCTTAAAACAGACCATAAATTATATAGTATATTTACAAGCACAAGGCTATCTCATTTGAAAAGGCGATGCAAAAATATGCCACCCAAATGTAAATACAATGTTGGCACATAACTCATACTCCTGAACTACAAATAGTTAAGCTGTTTTATCCTAATACAAATGATAAAATACTTTGATACAAATTTTCTTGTTGATTACATCCAAGTAATTCACCTTTTATAAGCATATATAAACCATAAAAATTATTCCAATCAGCCTAGGTATATGGGTCCTGAATGGTCGAGCTCCAGTGATAATAACACGGGAACTGTGGCCTGTTACGTTATGACCTTCACCGGACCCGTCACAGACCCCTCCCAGTGGTCCCCGTCATCGGATATATGGTCCATCCAACCATTACTATACCTCCCAGGGGAGGCGAAAACACACTTTCTTATCCGGCAACTTCTCATTCAAGTACTCGTGGATGATCTGGGTGCTTATACCCCCTGGGGTTAAGCATATATAAGCTGATTCAAAATAACTCGACAAAATGCACTATAATAAGAACAACTAGCTCCATCTACCACTGGCATTTGCTGCTGTCTAAACAAGGAATTGAATTAGCTTGGAGAATTTGTGCACCCGTCAGAGTTCTTGTTATCTTACTTCTTGAAACACCTAGTAATAGCGGCAGCAATATCCGATATATACCAGGAAATTTTGAGAAGGTGTGTTATTCGATGCAGCATGGATCTCACATGTGTGCCAGTGCTTCTGGCAAAAATTGTCAGTTTTGCTTATAGTATTGCTTTATATGTGTTATTTATGTGGAAATAAAGTGTAATTAAAATATATTCATTGCTTCTTGTTTATCGCCCTTATATTAAAGTATGTCTCATGCCTCCTGAAGACATTTGCCACCCAATGTGCCTAAGTGATTTTTGTTTGTTTCCGCACACCTGATTTCCCCATTTTTGTCGACGTTATTTTGAATCACCCTGTATAACAATGGATTCCACGGTAATTAGTGACAACTTAAGTTGACAGTTCAGATAGAACTGCGGACTGTTACATTACTCCCAGTTAAATCATCCTAAATATGATCCTATTCTAATCAAATATAATTGATATATTTGAAGAGAATTTACTTAGCTCTAAACACCAGTTATGAATATTTTTTGTAATTTAACTGTTTTTAAAATGAAAGCTTATTATGTTCATGGAACTCTTTCTACAGCCTTGGGGCGCTTAAAAACACATATAACATTATTCATTTATAATTCGGCCTCTCATAACATTTTTCTTACTGTCATCTTGCGTTGTTACTTAAATAGCAACTTACTTTAGTAATTTTAGTTTTATAGTCAAAATACTTTCTTCTTCATAAACAAACTACTATTTTGTCGTTGCTTCTTATGAAGTTTCATTTTTCTCTCACAACCATAACATAATGTGAAAAACGAGTTTTTATGCAAGAATAATTGCAACTAACCCCTACGCATTTTTTTTTTTTTTTGAAATATGATTCTCCTTAATTTATGCAAGCGATAGCACGAACTTATGATGAAGCAAAAAGTGCTTCGAGCGTGGTTTTGGGAAAGCCACTAAGGATTAATATTGCAGTCCTTTGCATCTCTTCAATGCTTAGGAAGGGGGGAAGCTCCCCTATGCGACATTAGTTTAATTATGGCAATAGAAGGTTGTCATTTATAACTAATGCCTTACTATTAACCTAATGTAATATCCATAATAGCGCTTTATTTTCCATTTTATTTAAGTGGTACATATTTCATAACGATTTCTAACGAAGCCCTGATCCCCAAATAGAGCGAAAATGAGATTTCTTTGACCTTTTTGTATATCTTCGTAACTAATCCAGAATTTCGAAGTTAAAATAACCGGGTCTGCAATTGAGTTACTCAAGAGAAAACGGCAATTTTAATTTAAAAATTACCGCAAAGATTTATTTTAAATATTTAAGAGTTTTAATAAATAATTCATACTTAATATAAATTTCAGTAAGTAACTTTAATAAATAAATTAATATTATAAAATTAAAAAATAATTTCAATAAATAAGTAATCTTAATAAAACTGCAATATACTGTCGTATTACTGACAGACCGTAAACTGTATACAGCACTTTGAATACAACAATTGCACAACAAAGCTTCAAAATAAGCAGTAAAGTTTCCATATAACGTGTTCGAGGTTTTTTTAAAGAGTAGAAGGTAGAAGGTTTACGTTGTAGAAGAGTAAAGCCTAGAGCAAATTAAGAGCCTTTAAAATTATTCACTTACGATTACTGAGGGCACAAGGTACGGACGTATTCAACCCTTTCATGGGCGGTAGTTTCCCTTCCTAATCACCTTTTTAAAAGCCTTTTTTCTTAGCCAAGCAGTAGTCTTCTGATGATATATTAGAAAAATGCTCTTTTAGTACCTAAAGAAGGCAACAGATGACAGCACAAGCTGTAATTTTTTTCTCATGGATTTATTCACCCTTAAACATCGCTTTAATGATTAAATATAAATTTGTTTGTGCCCCTAAAAGGAGGTAAAAAAATTCAGAAATAAAAACACAATTTTTCCTTATTTTCGGTTTTTTCTTTGAACTAACCAAAATAAATTCGATTGATGAAAGATATTTTAACACTGTGTTAATAGGAAGCTTAGGGGCCAGAGAAAAAATTCGAATTACCGACGAATTAAAAACCTTTGGATTGGCGAAGTTCCTCTGTGTCATGCCACTAACCTCCACGTAGCTGTTCCGGCTTTCAGGAAAAGGATATGAAGTGAAGAGTGGGAGAACAGTTGCGCGGGAGTGTGTGGAGGGGCGCCATGAAGAAGAATGTTTTTTTGGCTCTGCACAGAGTGTGCATGTTGTTTTTGTAGGAGTTCTCGTACCGAACTCTGAGTTATTAGATGAATAATCTTGAAATCGAATTGTATTGTACATATGTAAATATCTTTTATTTTATCGTATTAGTAGAATTATTAAACTAGTGGAAAAAAAGAAAGTGAATTTATTCTAAAGTTGGAGTACAGTTATTACACTCTGTGATGTCATTTTTGTATGAAAAATATATGAATTCTGTTTGAGTTGATCAGCATTCGAAAATAAAACAACTTATTACCATCATTGATTATGTATTGAAAAAAGTTTTTTAAAAAAAAAGAAAAAAACTCATTTAACTTTTGGAAGCATAAGTTTTGACAGCCTATTATTCACAAAAATATTTGCCCCAATCCTTTAAGCTTTTTAATTGTACGGGTTAATTTGATCTTGAAACCCAAATTATGTTTAAAAGTGACGTTGTCTTTAGAAAAAAAAATCGATAAAAATTTTTAATATTTTAAAGATTCCTTATACAAATACAGATTATTTGTGTCATTGTTACCCTTCAAAAGATGTTTTTCATTTTGCCGTGTCATGATTGTTTTGTGAATGATGGAATGACATTCAGATACTTTTTTAACCAAATAAAATATCCGAATCCTAACAGAATTTTTAAACTTTAGGAAAACCATAAATTTTTTCCTAAACAAGAGTATTCGTTTTGTTTTTGAACCTGACATTGGCACCGACACACATAAAAATGTACGTACTGGAGACGTAAATTACCGCTATTCAGATTACAACAGAGAAACACTATTAGTCACGAAAATGCAAATATATGTGGTTTATATTTCAGAACATCACAAAACAAATGACCCAAAAAAGCTTCCAAAATTAACTATAACAGCACAGTCTCTAGAATAGATATTATTCAGCTGTGGTGGTATAATAATTAAATCATAACCGTAATGCATATCATTTATGAATGGTGCAGGAGTGCCAAAAACTCAAAAAAATGTCAGGAATTTATATTATTATTCTGTTTTAATGTATATTAGTTAATACATAATGTATTAATTTTTTTGAAGTAAGGTTAAAATTTCCAGAGAAGAAACTGTAATTTTTATCAGATGGGGGTTTATCACCTTCTGGACTTTTCCCCCTTTTTACATCATCCATTTCGTCATGTTCTGAAATGCGTACCACAGAGATTTGGTGCTCTTATAATCACTGGTGCTTTTTTTATGGTTTTCCTAAAGTTATTATATTTTTTTTGTATTTTATATTTGATGTGTAAGTATTTGTGTCCATTTTCGCTGAAGTAAAACTTTAGTTTTAAAGTTATTATAAATATTTTAGAAGCTGTTATTCAATTTAACTTCTTTCACTTTTCCCGTTTCCTGGAAATCTCTTGTGACAATATGTCTCAATCGTATAGTCGACTGGGACCATTCCAGTAAAGCATCTGTAAAACTCTCTTTCCTGCCATAAGATTAACATGTCAGGGAAACAACCTTACAGCTTCGTAACAATAATCTTTTTACGAAGACAACAAAAATATAAGCCCGCCATTTGCAGTCTGAGAGTGTTTCCAAGTTTCTTTAATCATAATTTTATTCCTTATTGATATATTTCATGCCGGAGAAGTCAGGCATAAAGTTGTGATAAAGCAGAAGCTGTAGCAAATGAGCAGGGCAGAGCATAAAAACAGACCAAGAATGCATAAAAGGTATTTATTATAAAGTCAATCGATCTCGCCTCGAGATATCTCAACCCACAGGGCATCTGGACACATAGTCCGTCAGTACAGATACAGAAAAAGAGTAAAGAGGGAATCAATTCATCCTCACACAAAAGCAACACACATATATATATACACAAGTGAGAAATTAACATAAGAGAAACGCCAATCACAGACCTCATCGAAATCTACATGAGCTCCGTGGCGCACTAGAGCACTGAAAATTCGAACCCGATCTCAAAGGACCGAGAGATAGTATGCAGCAGGGTTGCATCACTTATTTCCTCAAGAACACTGAGAACATAAAATCCAATATAAAAATGGCATTTATCTACCAATAGGAAATGAAATCTAATCTCTGGGACGTATATGCTCATCAGGGCGAACGGGTTAATGTTGTAACAAAAGGGTGTTTTTGACATTTTTTTAATTATTATTATTATTTTAGAAATCGTGACAGTTCATAATTTGTGAAGATTTATCCCTTAAAACAGGAACATTAAAAAAAACAGTTCACTATTCACTGTTTTAGATAGGGAAAACACGATTTTGTGTTAGAAGTCTTGCTGTAAGTGAAAGCAAATAATCGATAAAAATTCACTTTTTCTTTGTACTTACGAATTTGTTGAACCCAAATAAAAATAATTCAGGGAAAATTATCGCATATTAGTAGGGCATCCAAATTATCGAAAAACACCAGTTAGAAATAGTGCGCCATCCAAAAATAAAATTTCATCATGAAACGAAATTTATTTATGAAAAGAAATAGCATTCTCTTCTCAATCGTGATTATGTAGAGATACAGCAAGCAAAATTTTTCATGTTTGCGTCCGCTAGACTTTAATGCTTGCATTATACTTCCTACATAAGATAGAGATAGTGTATGGCGATAAAATATCGGAAAGTTATTATTTTGGCACTTTTTAATTTAATTTTGCTCATTCCTTAAATATTTCCCTATACATGGAAATTTCAATCTCCGATTCTGCACTTTCACTAGATGATTTTCTAATTTACAAAAATGTATTATTGGAGAAGGAAGATCTTCTCTTATTCTTTTAAGCACGAAGGTTTACAATATTTTTTGTATTGTATAAAAACATATTATTCCAGAAGGAAGATCTTTATTTGTGTTTTGAGCATGAAGGCTTACAATAGTTCTGAATCGTAAACGTGTATTCATACTCCTCAGGAAAGAATTGTTGAGCAAGCTTTCACTTAGAACGATACTTGTTCAGTAAAGCATTTTTGGGATAAGTGGAAGAGTTGCGTTAAAGTAATAAGTATTTATCAATAATTCGGGACATTTTGAGCTTAAGAAGTACATCTGTACGCTTATTGTATGTCAACTGCTATACTTCTCGTCAAAAACTCTTTCGCTGTTCCCATCCTGGAAATTTTAAAGCTGAGCGAGTGCAGTTTTAAAAAAAAATTTGTTGGTGCACTACAGAAAAATTCTAGTTTCGTTTGAAAAATTTTTTCTGCTTTCTAAATATTAGAGTTGAGTAATTTTTTGTGTTTGCTATGCAACTTTAAAGAAATAATATTAAAATTAATACACTTGCCTTTAAACTGAATAAAGTGAAATATTTCGATAAGCACATCATCGCTACATCAATTATAGTTAGGATTTTAGCTTCTAAACACTATGGAACTTGATTAACTCGAACATTTTTAATTAGAATTAATCGGTTATTTGAATTTCTTCTCTGGTCATTTGAATTTCTATGTATATATCTTTTTTCTTCTTCTTTTGCTAAAATTTAGTCTACAATTCGAATTTATTTGGCTTAGTTCGAAGTCAAAACTAAAAGTAGTAGATGTTGTTTGTTAAATACGTCTATAGTGGCCTTAGTGATCGTAAATGAATAAATTTTAAAGGCTTTAATTCACTCGAGAACTTTATTGCTGTACAAAGTATTAAATCGAAAAAGTAATAAAAAATCTCACTTTTTTTTAATTTTTGAATTTCGTTAGATGTGAATTATATTGTTTATTTGAAGTTTCGTGATATGATTGTTGTATTCAAAATACTGTATGCTACTTACTTATTAAAATTACTCACTAATTAATTAAAATTGTGATTTTTAAAAATGTTAAATTTTTTTAATCATAATTATTTAATTAATTAAAATTATTTGCTGTTTTCATTAATTATGTATTGTTTATTAAAATGTTTAAATGTTAAAAATGAATCTTAACTGTCATTTTCAGTTTGTCTTTTTCTGATGTTGCACTCATTTTTAGGCCCATTTTCCTTAATTCGAATTTTTGGATAAATCGAATTTTTATTGTAATCCCGTCAGCTTCAACTTATTCAATTTTCTCCAAAATATAAAGTTCCAATTTTTTTAAATCTTATTTTCTAAACTATCAATATTATTTCTCCAAATATTGTTGTGTATCCGAAAATATAACAAAATACTCCTTATAAATTCATCATCTCTCCTGTAAATTTAAAATGTTTCACATTTTTCTTATACAGTAATCTTTCTCTTATGTTTCATTTTCAGAAACAAAATCTGTATCAAAAGAGATTGTTTCAATAGGTGCAATTTTATCAAAGTTCAACATGAACTTATTTTATTTTCTGAAAATAAGGATGTTTCGCTTTACCATGAATTTAAAATTATTCTCATTGTCGCATTTTACGTTTGCTCATGCAGGAATTGGGCCGAAGGACATATGGACGTAGATAAAGAGTCTAAACCATTCAAACTTGGAAATTAATATCGATGGGCTTGGCAGTTTATTCCTTTCTCAGTGACATTCTTATCTGTGTGATGAGTGAGATTTCTATTTACCCCTCTTTCACCCATTCTCTTTCTTCTTTCTTTTCTCTTTTAGTTTGCTTTCACGTATTCCATTTCTTTATTGTTATTCTTTTCCTTATCCCTTCATTCTTATCTTTCACTTCTTCCATCTCTTCTCTCTTTTCTTTCTTCTTTTGATCCTCTTATCCTGTTTCTCCTTTTATTCTAATTTCTTTAATATGTCTTATTTTCTCTTTTTCGAATATACTAGTCTTTCTATCGCTTTCTTTTTTTTTTTTTTACATCTCCAACTCATTTCTCTATTTCTTTCTTTCGTTTTATGCTTCACATACAGGGTGTCCCAAAATGTCGTTTACAAACTTTAAGGAGAGGTCAGGCGTACAGAAACAAGTCATTTTTGCAGAAGAACAAGGGCTCACAAACGCAAACGGTGACCTCTACAGGGTCCGTGAATGAAGCAAAAGAAAAGGATACACCAAATCAAGTGTACAGGTTTAATGGAATACAAATTTACAATAGCATATCAACATAGTCGCATGAATAACAACATTATATGTCGTAAGCAGCTGATAGATACAATGGCAATTAGGAACGCCGAATTAGCAACAAACCTTTCTAGTACTTAGAATAAGTATTCAAATAACTTGTCATCTGAAGCTATACATGCTTGGCATGTTGTAATTCATGCAACTATGCTTTTGTGCTATTGTAAATTTGCATTCCATTAAACCTCTGTTGTACATTTTATCTGGTATCCCCTTTTCTTTTACATAATTCACTGATGAAGAGCCCCCTGCAGCGTCCGCCCTTTCTTTATGCGCCACTATGCTCTAATGTAAAAATGACTGGTTTCTGTATGTCTGGTCTACCCTTAAAGTTTGTAAACGACCTCTTGAGACACTCTGTACTTAAAATTTCATCTTACTAACATTTTTCTGATTTGATATTTCTCTCTTATTTTATTTTTATCTTTGAAGTGCTTTCGGGATTTTAATTTTTTGCAATGTAATATAAAAAAATTTTGGAAAACCGATGAATAGACATAAAAAAAAATCTAAATTAAGAATTTTTCATTCGCTGTATAAAAATACATTCATTTTTAAAGTTTTCTTTCTGCTTAGAAGATACAATAAGTCAATCAAGATACAATAAGTCAATCAAGATACAA
>BGPR01000020.1:861437-934866 GCA_013235015.1 Araneus ventricosus | reverse complement strand
ATGCTAAAATAAAGATGTAGGTCTTTTCTTGTAGGGAATTTAATGTAGTTTGTTTTTGTAATTGAGATTGTTTCTCTATAACCCATAGTTTTCGAAATATTTAAGAAAAACTGAAAAAGTCCCCCTTTAAACCCCCCTGTACCCCCCCGCGTAACCCCCACGGTCGGGGACTTTTAGTATGTTGTTTAGGGCACTAATCCCTACAACTGTGCCAAATTTCAAAACTACACCATTTTTTTCCCCTATTTTTCCTTCGTTGCCTGGACTATATGTCATGAAGAAGCCATTTCCATTCATGCAATGCTATATGGTTCTGCATCGTCTTTGTTCTCCCTTCGCCCTTCCGCAAGTTTGTCGCACTGGTAATGAATGACCCTGAATAAACTGCAATACCTAAGAAACTACTCCACTTTCCAAACTTCTGTAGTAAATCGACGAGAAAACATTTATATATCAGATATAATGTGCGGAGGGCCATCGTACACAGAAGATATTCGGTAGAATCGGGAACGGATTCTGAATCACAAAGAACATGGACTACAGGATATGTAAGGAAGGAACGATAGTTGTAGGACTTATAATAGCATGTTATCCAATGATTTTGACATGACTGACTTAAAAGATTAGTCCATAAGTGAAGCTCAGTGTTTTTGTTGGAAATTGTAATAATTCCAAAAGTATATGGTAAAGGTAAATAATTTTCAACAGTTATCATTTGCTAGATTTTGGAGTAGGAAATCGCATCGAATCACCCCAGCCTCACACGAATCCGTTCGGTATACTTGAATGACCGGATCACCACAGATAATAATACCGGCAATGTGTTTTGTGTTCTCATCCCCGTTCTTGAGGTCTCCCGCACCCAGGTGCAGGAGTTTCGGAAGAGAAAAGCAAAATACTTATTAAGAAATAGAAGATTGTTATGAAGAATATTTTTTGAATGAGGTGTTCTATCGTAGGATAAGATTGATCTTCTTTATAGATTTCCACTCAAAGCTAAAAGCCTCCATTCAGTAGATGTGCGCTACCACGTTTGGGTTTAAGAGTAAGCCCAATGTGTTCAGGCCAAAATAGAACCAAGAATTAAAACAAATTACAGTTATTAAATAATAAGATAACAACCTTAGCAACGAATTGCTCGCTGCGTTTGGGTTGCCTGCTGGAGGCTTTTCTTCAAACGAAACGCAAATATGGGTCAGTCGCCTTAGAAAGTCTTCTAGGAAGACAACTTACCCCCATATATTGGATCCAGCTCCAAGGTTGTCCAAAAGAAGATACCACGTTTCTCCTTTATCATGGGTCCTTGACTCATGGACTTGTCTAGATATTCTATACCAAATGGGACTAGCCATCAAATTCTAAAGTAGACAAAGTCCTTACATTTTTCAAAACTTTTTAGATCTTTAAAAGTTTTGATCTTAATTGAAGAAGTTTCAAAACCCTTACTGAAACTAAATCGAAGATAATGAAAGTGATTTTTACATTTTATTCGTCTTTACTCGTATATAATCTATTGCTTTCCAAAACAAATCCATGGATAAATTTAAACGAGCCCGGTTTGATCCAACCTTTTTATAAAAACGTTTCCCTCTGGACTGAAATGAAAGGCTAATAGAACTCTTAAACATATTTTTGCAATCTCTAGAAGGGGATGGTTGGAATAAAATTTAGTTCCCGGAAAAAGATAACACAGCTAGGGAAAATTTTTCTTTTCTTTTCGGGAGATTTCTTTCCCCGATAATCCCTTTCGCAGACAGAGAAAATTTAATAAAACACCTAGCTATCTTTTCAGGTTCCCTTCAAGACACCTTGCAGAAAATTTCTGATCAGATGAACCAACATTCTTTCCTTTATCCAGTGCATTTAATGAGTTTTTCCGACACCATGACACCAAAAAGTAATGTATTAGAGGCTAATAAATACCGTCTAAAGGCAACATAAATGGCTTTTTATAATCAAATTAATTCGTACACTATGGTTTTTCTAGTTTGAAGTGAGCGTCCTTTCTTCTTTATGTAGCATTTAATTAAAAATTTCGGAGCTACTTGCAGAAAAAATGTAGCTTTCTATTCATAAAATACGAAAAATTTTCTTTCTTGTCAAAATTAATGATAGTCAGAATTTTTCAAATTATACCTGAGCTTCGAGTGCTTTTATAAAAATGTAAGTCTTTAGATAGTCAAAATACTGAGTATCCATATCATTAGGAAACGTTGTATGCTTTTAATAAATGTGTTGTAGAAATAAAAAGAAATATGAGAGATTCAAGATCGATTATTATCTTTTTTGTCTTTATTTTGTTTAAAGACTGTGTTCTTCATTGTTATTTTATGTTTTCTGATTTCAAAGCATCAAGTTAAGATGTTTAAAATTGAGTCTTTTTCTTGCTTGTTATTATGCTAAGACTTCATAAGGCGAAAGCTTATTTTATGTTTAGTATTGTTATTTTTTTGTTATTTATTACATTTGCTATTATTCAAGAATTTATTCGTTTTTCCATTTTAGTCTGCAGATTTTGTAATGTTTATTTTCCAATTCTGATAGATATAACTACAGTGGGGTTTTTTTTCTTTAACGAACTGGATGAACACCAGATTAGTTTACTTTAGTTATATTAACGTCCCGCTTTGATGCATCACGAGATCTATTTTGAGACGGACACCATAGTTTTGAACCGCTGCCAGATGACAAGGACGACACCTGAGTTGGCGCCCCATCTCCATACTTCCTCACCATACCAGCGGGGTATTAAAACCAGAGCGATTACCTGTTGAGAAATTTTTTTTTCAAATTAACTTCGCAATATGTTTATTATTTTTTTAATCAAAGTGCATATAAATTTCACTTTGGATTTACTTTACTTAAATACTTCTGCGCAATTACTTTCCAGTCTAGACAAGGTTTCTTATCCTGTGTATTACAAAGTTATTATTTTTTCTGTTTCGTGACTGCTTACCATAAATTTATTTATTCAACAGAAAATCCAGCCAAATATTTTAACTGCCTTTTTAAATTTTGGCTTCACTTCTTAGAAACAAAAGCATACTTCGTTTAAATGGTAGAATTTTTTCAAATAGTTGTCCAGATTTTCATTTGATGAGAATAAAATTTAAAAAATCATTTCAAAGCACTAAAAATATTCCGATTTATTTTTATAACAGTCCGACCCTGCAAGAAACACATAAGCATTGATTTATATAAGACATTCCTAGTAAAGAATGTAGAATGAATGTGATGAATGGAATTAAATATAGAACCATCAATTCTTAAAAAAATTCGAAAAAACTACAAGGATTGTAAAAGATTACGGTTATAGAGGTTACAAAATTTATATGCAAAATTGACTAAGCAATCAAAATAGAATTATTACAAGAAATATCACGCACGCTAATTTATAAAAGCCATTCCTTTTTTAGAAGTTACACGCGATTCTGTTGAAATAAACACAAACATAACCGTAATCTTAGGACACAATCCTTTTTCCGAAAACAAACTACGAGCCATTCAATATCCTTTCTATATATATATATATATATATATATATATATATATAAGTATATGATCTGCTAAACTAGAAATTACGGCATGAAATACAGAACCATTGATTTTGAGAAAATTTCGACAGATCTGCAAATGTTACAAAAGATTGCGTTAAAAAGCACAAACTATTACCGTAATCTTGGAATACATTCCCTTTTTCTTGGAAAAAAAAGTATCGGAAGCGCGATATTTAGACTCAGTTCTCAAAAGCGAGGCATCTACTTCTGATTTTTATAAGCTGAAGTATTTTGTGTTGGTAGGGAAAGAAGAGAGCGAAAGTTCAAGTAGTAGTTATTGTAGAAGGATAGAAAAGAAACATATCTGAATCAATGCTTACACATAGGGATTTCATTTTCCAGGATATTGAATTCCTTTATAGTATCGACTTACCTGAATGTTCTTTTCTTTTCAGGTTGGAAAAACAACATCGAACAACAGCTAGGAGAACTCAGACAAACTCTAGAAAGTAAATGCGTAATTCAGTGATGGAAGCAACGAATCAAGTGCCGACTTTTCTTTCCAGATATTTACTTGTGTAGTCTCAATGTATTCAGCTTTCAGGGAGAGGCATATTTTTTATGTATTTGGCTCAGAGTTCATCAATTGCAAAGTGAAATGGCAGATGGAGAGATGAGAAAAAAAGGGCGAAAAATGCCCATTAACTTTGTATTGCCTTACACAAAATACTCATATACGCTCATTTCTGTTTTCATGTGAATTCACGGTTTTTCTCATACTTTGCTGAAATTCCCTGGTTAAGTGGTTTAATGTCTAAATACATTAAGTGTTGAAAGAATTAAGTGTATTCAGTGCAATATGTAACTTTGCCACATTGTAGCTTTCCAACATGTGATTGGTAATCATGAGGGCGACATCGGCGCTAAAATAAAGCATGCAATAAAGCAATGTTTTATGTTTAAAGTAGAGCTGCATTCTCATGCGAAAGAAAAAAGAATGAACTGTATGATCAGTTTTGTATTCTTTTACTGAAGAGTTTTCCCTTTGCATTTAGGTTTAGTCCATGTTTCTTGAAATTATCTTAACCCCCTTAATTTTCTTTCTAAACACATTTTCAGTCTAGATTTTCTTGGAAATTTTGATCGGCGACATTCAAGACTTAAATCTTTATACTGCCTTTACTTGCCGTCTTACATTTAAGAGGTGCTAGAATTTTTTCTTTTCTCGGTGAAAGCTTAAAATGGAGATAATATTTTACCGGAAATGAGAAGTCGAAAATATAGCTTCTTTTCTTCAGTACGAAATTTAAATTATTAATTGAGAATTGTTAAATTAATAAAATTATAATTTTTTTTCGGTCTTAAGTTTGAAAGATAGCATTATCTGAAAAATGCAATGAATCCATTGATACTACAAAAATTAGTCAAGTTATCTCAATATTTTTAGTAAACTGTAAAAATACAAGTTTCTTCGGAATTAAATAACCATGCAAATGTGATTAAAATTTCTTTAACTTTTAATATGCAAATATTATGTAACCATATGCTTACTTTTTTTAGCATTATAAGTCAAATTCTCGATAAATCAGCAGCCTAAACACATTCCGTCAAAAATAAAATTCTGGTATGGTAGCAAACTGATGAAACAGGACAACAGAACCGAATGTGGGAAGCTATTGCAGTTCACATCAATATAAAGAATTTTTTTACAACTTCATGTCATTTTTTTATTTTATGACTTTATTTCTCTAAAATATTTTGAGATAGACAAGAAAACATCCCTTGTGTTTAACTGCGTTGTCTGATTCATATTTCGAAAGCGACATGCTCTTCAAATCCAAGTTAATCAGCATATAACTACTTAAATTTCAAGAATGCAATGGCTTGATAATGTTTAGAGGTAAGGAAAACTTATTTAATTAGCTTACATTTCTGGTTTCTCTTAAGATCTGGATATCTTTGAGCATCAATATATAACTTCAAAAGATGGTCTATCCTCGCCCTGCCTTGGCACCCGGGTCATCTGAATGACAGCTGCTGCAATAGCTTCGAGTACTGAGACCGGAGTCCTAATAGCCCATCACCGGGCCACGGTCCCTCCCGAAGGAGGTACATACTATCACTGCTGGAGGGACCAACAACCCCACCATTACTATACCCCAGGAGAAGCGAGTTCCTGCTTACTTATCCGGCAGCAACTCATCCGTGTACTCGCTGTGCCCCCCCCCCCCGGGGGAGAGCATCAATATATAAAACTATACTTCAAGAAATTTAGCGTTAAAATCTAAAAATAATGCTGATGAAAAGAGACACATTTAAAATGCATACCAAACGATAATCAATCGGGAAAGAAAGAAAACGGAATAAAGAATGTGTTTCAGTGTCATTTTTTCTTCAATGGTTAGTTTTTATTGAAACCCTCTGTGTAAAAAGAACCGACCCACAAAATGTTAATTTCGAAATGCAAACATTCAAACTTAAAAAAAAACTGTTTATTTGTAAGAAAGTATGATCGAACACTTTTATTTCTTTTAATATCATGAATTGTTAGAGAAAGGTAACAAAAGTAAATCTTTCAACCACATGGTTGTTCTAAAAGTATGAAATTTAACTTTCATTCAGTTAATCCGTTATCTCTCCCCTCTGCCTTCTCTTAGAATGTGATTTCATTTTTAAACCATAAAACTGAAGATTTTACAACTGCTAAAACGGACCAAAAATATTGATTTTTGTTGAACCATTTTCCCGAAAAGAATGTGTCATTTAAGGGATTAATTACTTTTCTAAATGTATTTTTAACAAAGATACTAAAATAACTTATCGCATATTCTTTTAAAAAAAACGGTAATATCTTCATAAAGTATAAACTGAAAAAATGACCCGTTTCAAAAACAAAAGAACATGATGTTAAACTATCAAGTAACCAATGCGATGTTTGAAAGAAAGCACAATTATTCCATTCTTTTTCGAAACTTTGATTTGCTTAAAGGTTTTAAAGTCCTTTTTCTTTTCACGGTTAGTTATATCGCGGAGTTTTTTTTTTTTTTTTCCTGTGCCCTTTTCCTTATCATTTTTCTTTGACAATCCTTTTGTGCTAGAGTCCCCTCATGGAGCTAATCGCATGGAAAAATCATTGATGTTTTTGACATGCTAGTCTGTTAAGATCAAACCGCGCGACAAATGCCGGTTTCTACTCACATTTCTTTGATTCTCGTAGTATTCTGTGCCACATTATCATGAAAGAAAATACTTACATATTATGCCGAAACTACGTAAGAACTTCTAGAGGAATGCTACAGTGCAAATAACTTCTTCCGGCGTGTAAGACAATCGTTGAGTTTGCTTGAACTTGTACTTAAAAATAAATTAAAACTAAATATAATAATGAGCATATCATGCGAGTTCAAAAAACGTGGAAAATTTTGTTAAGACTGAAATAAAAGAAATATAAAAACCTTGAAGTAATTGCTGATAAAACTTACCAATTAAATGGAACATTAAAGTAAAGAGGAAAGACAAAGTCTGTATTCACTTCATATTCGTCTGTTCTAAGAATCTATCACTAAATTACGTGCTTTCGGAAGAATTTTAAAATTAACTGTACGAGAGAAACTGTCTTGAACTTTTTATAATTAAATTATGATTGAATAAAATAAATCTTTTATAATTAAATTATGCTTGAATAACAGCAAATGAAACTAACATTTTTAAAAAAGAATATTCTTATTGATGTATATTCAATTCTATTTGTATTCGAATTTTGAAATAAGATGCCACTATTGGAACATTTTTATCCAGTCTCGTTCTAGAGAAGCCCATTTTCTAAATTCTTTTCTGATAATATTTTCTATAATGCTTATCTTCGGTAAGAAAATTTTCTGAAATTCTGCTACTGAAATATTTTTTACGTCTCTTATTTGTGCCTCATATTAGAGACTATTTTTCTACCTATGTTTATTAAAAACGTGAATCAAACATATCATTATCCTTTGAGATGTTCTTTTCTATACTACGCTAACCAAAGCAATTTCAAATTAAGCTGTGACAAGTTAGCTGAATGTATTGAAACTATATGTACTAAGTGTTCAAATGACAAACTTACTCGCATGAGTTCAGTTGACATAGCACTTCATCACTTAGACTTGGTTTTGACATCTAGCCCTGTATCTGTGTTTCAATCACTAAATGTCATGTTTATCACAGTATTCAAAGCTGATGAAGGTTTAATATTATCAATTGCAACACATACGTAACGTGTAACTTTAAATCGAAATTGTAAAGGTTGACTGGTATAGGGATAGAAACATTTAAAAAATCGCATTACTAATAATATTCATTAACATGCTCAAAGGAAAAACAATCATTATATAGCTTTCTTAATGAAAATACATATTTTTTTACGTAGAAATTACGGAAATAGGTTTTTGAAAATAATGTTGTTTCTAAATAAATAAGAATAATTAATTAAAATAAATTCTTTTTCATATCCATTCACCCTCTCACATATTCATTAATTATAAAACTGAATTTAGATAAATAAATCTTCTAATTTGGTTTATTATTAAAAAATATATCACACCTACTGCCAGTTTTAAAAACTTTCAAACAATACCTATTGTAATCTGGCACCCTTTTATCCCATTATGAGTGATCGATAGATATAGGTAACTTAGCTAGATTAACTAACAATAATAATAATAATAGTAATCTTGATGTAAACATGAAAAATTGTTATCAGGAGTTTCAAATAAAGTCTTAGTCGTTATAACTTACGTATGAATGTGAGGAAAATGCATTCTGGTTTATGCGTTTAAACGAAGGAAAATCAGAGTAAACACTTATAGCTTACAGCCACTTCAGTGTTCCCCATCCAGTAAATGTGTTTAACTGGTGTAATCACATAATCTCTAACGCACTATGCGTAAATCCCATTTCAATATCTTGCAACATATATTGTTGTTTATAAACTTTAAATAAACAGAAATTTCTGAGGTTGTGTTATTTGTGAAACTGAGAAAAGTAACCCTTCAGCAGCGGGCGATTTTTTTCATGTTAAGTATCAGGTGAATTTTATAAAATTATCAGTAAAAAAATTAATGTAAAAACAAAAAAAATAAAACAATTATAATCTAAAGAAATACTGTTCTTTCGTCGAAAGTAGACTAAATCAAACTTTTTCTATTCGCAATCCCTTTTCAATAGTGAAAAAAGTTATGACTCCATCTATGTACGATAAATCTTTTGAGACCCCAGCTGTACTCATATGAAAGAAAATTAAGTAGGCAAATGCAGTAGCAATTAATAATAGTAAAAAGATATTTATTTAAATGCAGTTATTTAGAGAATTTTGATAAAATGTTTTATGGCTTACTTTTTCTTTTATAAATTTAAGAATCTAACAGAAGCTTGAGTTATCAACTAATTTCATCCATAAGCTTAATAATTCGCATAACGCGACTGGCAATTATCACCAGCCGCGGAATAATACGCTCCCGCGGCGATGTTCACTTATTACCAGCCGAGAATATTCCACGGCTGATGATAAGTGAACATTGTAGCAAGTGTATTATTCTGCGGCTGGTGATAATAGACAGTTATTCCGCGTCTGGTGATAATTGACAGTCATCATGTGCGGTATATTCCGCGGCGGGTCATAAGTGAGCATTAATTAAGGCGGTTGATAAGTGATCGTATTGTTCCTCTTACTGGTGCAATAGAGTTGCTGTTTTCGCGACCCCAAGGTTTACGGACGCTACTCGTTTAGGATTAGTATCCAAAGATAAGCCTTGGAGAATTTAGCTTCTTTTCCCCCCGCTGCTTAAGGGTTAACTATTCTTTAACTCTTCGTACCTAATAGCCAATATTGAACTGGAAATAGGATACTCGGTATACATATAGTTTAAATGTTTCATTCTCTTTGAAATAAATTGTTTTAACTCATGCAAAGTACGTATCTTCAATAGTTCAACTTATAGCATGTTGTCAAAACCTGACAACATCGATAGCATATGTTTAAAATATCTTTATATTTTTCAGAAAGGATTTGCTCGTAACGATTGTATTTGACTTGAATTTTTTAAAACATTTTATAATCGACAATGATCAAAAATAATTTCTTAAAAAGTTTCTTCATTGATGTTTTTATATAAAAAGATTCTTACTGTGTCTTTTGTCTTATCTTCTTAAAATAAAGTTGCAACTTTAAACTTGAAATGCGAAACATAATTTCGTTTAGTACTTGAAATAAACTCTTTAAAAAAATTTTCATTCCAGTTCAAAAGAAAATTGCTTCTGTGATGAAAGATTCTGAAATATTTTTACGATATTGGATATTTTAGGTTAGATGGTCTAAGGACGAGAGACAAAGATATTGTAAAAATCAAAATTCACTGTCATGTGTGTATGTGCGTTGAGCTTGGTGCTTCATTTCTTTTAATAAAAATATTCATATGTATCCCGATTTTTGGAAAACAAATAAAAGAGCCATTTCTCATTTGGTTCTCTTCCTTTCAGTAAGAGCTTGACTAATGTGCTCATGGAAAGTGATTCCTATATTCATATTAATGTAGAAATAAAATATCAAAGAAGCTTCTTGCATTGCTTAGGCATTTAATATGCCCAAGAAATCTTTCAAACCTTGTCTAGATTTCTTGAAGATACCAAAATGTTCACAAGTCCTTTTGTGTCTCCTTCTACTCGTTGTTTGTCTCAAAGTTCAATAAGATGTTTTTGAAAGTCGTATTTCTTCAGAGCCTCAAACTCACACAGTCTCAAATTCAACGATGTAGTTACACACCATGCAACGAAGTGTATCTTGTACCTGTGAATAAAACCGCACTTGTCAGAAGTTGTGAAATTATATGTTGAAATAAAACGTGTAACAGTGAAATAAAGGTGTTATAGAAAAATATATGTGCTTTGTGTTTTCTTTCAGTTTCTGATACATAATAATTTCTTAAATACTTTTTTAAACAATTCAACCTCCTAATTCGAATTATAAAGAATGAAATGAGATAGCGAATGAGTGTCTGAATAGGCGAAAGTGCGAAATGTAAGAAACCAATGTGCTAAAATTCAGCTAAAACAAATATGAGCATAATAACTGCTACTAACGTTTCGTTGTACAGATTTATATTAATAAAATTCCCATTACCCATTCACGCAAATGCAGAAAAATTGTTAAACACTTTGCTTAATAAAGATTTAGTAAACAGAAATTTATCAGACAGAAGTTCGTTTCATTTTTAATGCTTAATTCCAGATAGTTTTTTAAGTATTTTTCTTCTAACATGAATAAAAGAAACTTCTCACTGTATAGAGTGCAATAAAGACAAATTATACTGCAGTGGAACTTGGCTGATTTAAACATTTTTAATTCGAATTCTTTGGTAATTTGAATTTTTCTTTGATCCCTTGAATTTTCTATTAACATATTGTTAAAATATCTTCTAGAATTCAACTTCATTTTGGTTAATTTGAAATCCAAACTAATAATTGTTTTTATTTCTGCATAGGTTTAGTTAGTTAAATATGTCCGTACCTTGGGCCTCAATGATTTTTAAGATCTTTAATTCGCTCGACAACTTGACTACTGTGCAAAGTATTCAATCAAAAATATATATATATAAATTTCTCACTTTTTAAAAAAAAACATTGTAAATGTTAGATGTTAATTGTCCTGCCCATTTTGAAGTTTCCTTGAATAATTTTGTATTCAGAAAGCTGTACTCTGTTTATCAAAATTACTTACTTATTTATTGAAAATATTATTTTTAAAAACTATTAAATATTTTTTAAATTATAATTATTCATTAAAATTACTTAAAATATATTTATTAAAACTTTTAAATATTAAAAACAAATCTTTATTAACATTTTTAGTTTAAAATTTTCATTTTATTTTACTGTGCTAATTTTTAGACCTTGTTTTTCTTAATTTGAATTTTTGGATAAATCGAATTTTTATTGTGGCCCGTCGGATTCAAATTAGCCAAGTTCCATAGTACTTTCCAAGATTTTCACCATCATAGACTAGGATAACTGAGGATATGCTCTGTTTACAAGCGTATGTGTGTATATATTTTCCTATTTAATTCATTGAAGTTTTAGAAAGGAGCTCAAGAACTCAAATATTGCTGAGCCTTGCATTAATAAATTTTGTTAAATTTATGAACATTTTTTCAGACAAATGAATGTTATAAATAAATAAATATTAGTCTACTTTCTAGGCTGTTAAATTTCGTCATACAGTGACTAATTTTTCAGTTGTCCTTTCGTTCAGCTAGCTGTAGACAGCACAGCTTTATAGTGAACTTCAGGTAAATGTTCCTTGCCAGTGTTTATTTTAGAAAGAGCAAATGTTTTTATCATTTTCATTACAAAGTCTGTAGAATAGTAATATTCAAGCGATAATGATAATCAATATTAATTTTAGCCCAGTCACAGAAAATATTATTAAGTAACAAAATCTTTCTTAGGCGAAGACTTTTAATCCTTAATGAGATATTCGTACAAAAAGTCTTTTTGATTTTTGAGGTCACAGAAGAGACAGCTGTAACTTATAAAAGAAGTTGCATCCTAGGAAGTTATAAGAACGCTATGAAACTCAAATGACACAGCAATTAAAAAAAGGCCCATCAAAAGGTAATTGGTGATTATAGGGATAAGATTGCAAAATTTTATAGAAATATGCAGCGACATGGTTTTCTTTTAATTTACTTCGCATTAATTAAATGATGAGAAAAAGGATATTCCAAACTGGTTAATTAAGAAATGCTTCAGAAACCACGAACTTGCTGTTGTATAAACTTGTACACTTTTTTAAAGTAAATTACTTATGGCTAACCGGAAAACCGCATCATTTGTTCCTCCTCCTAACGACGCTGCTGAGGTAAACTGAAAGAATCACTATCAAAGTCTGAAATAATTTTTTATAATAACCTTCCAGTGAAATCCTTGATTAGTAAAAGACATAGAGGTATTCTAGCGTTACATTACCGTCTCAAATTATCTCCCTAGGGCCGCGGTGGCCTAGTGGTAAGGTCTCGGCGTCGAAAGCGGAGGGCTCCATGGCTCAAAACTCGATTCTACTGAAGATCCACCGTGTTTGTAGATCCGGTGTATACTAAATCTGACATGAGTCGGACATCCTCCCGCTGATATAGTGCAGAAGCTTATAGAGGGAGGTACCAGCTCAAATGTCGTCCTCGTCATAAGACCACGGTTCAGAAGTGCGAGGTCTGTCCCAAAATAGCCCTCGAGTTGCTTCAAAACAGGACGTTAACATATCTAGACTAAACCAAATTTATCATCCTATAAATTTGCACCCTTTTTTAAGGCACAGCACTTTATGAAAAACTCTTTTAGTTTTGTGGAGCTGAAAGTTTCTTTTGAGGAAAACGCGGCTGTGTCTGTGTTCCATTAAAAAAAAACTTTTCAAGACCACTTTAATTTGTGGTTTTTAGCCTGTGTACCCATTTATCACAGTTCGAAACATTTTCAGTGACATAAACATACGAATACGAATACACAGAAATTAACGAAGAATATCTTAGTTATAGATTAAAAGAAATTGAGATTTAAAACCAAAGGGGAATCGATGTAAAAGATGACACTTTGATAGCATATTCAACTCCTGAAGTTTAATAATGATTCAGTTGCAAAGCCTGACCTTTGATGACAATACGTAAATCGACGCCACAATGAATATGCAAATTGCATCTCCTGTTTCACACGTGAGGAGTTGTTTGAAAGCATTTGCATCACAGCCAGTGACTGTAGCAGACGGGATTAAGAAAACACAATGTCTGAAAGGCGGTATTGACGTGAATACTCTGCCTAACCAGTTTGAATAAAGCTACATGGTATGCTTTCGATAAAAGGAATTTTGTGTTTTGAGATGTCCTCAATATTTCAACGCATTTCAACAATTTTCAAATAATAATATTGACGGCAGATATCGCCAGTGATTGTAGCAGTCTAGATTACGAATTGACGTGATTACTCTGATTAACCAGCTTGAATAAAACTACGTGGTATGCCTTCGATAAAAGGGACTTAATGTTTTGAGATGTCCTCAATATTTCAACGCATTTCAACAGTCTTCAGATAAAAGTATTGGCAGAGGATATCACCAATAGAAATCTGTTTCCGAATGCATAAGAAAAAAAAAGATATATACAAGATGCCTGTAGAAAATCATCGAAAGTTGGCAGTAGAAATTTAATCAGGTGAAATTCGGCATCCAAGCCCGAATGATATTGAACCTCATTACTGTTCATAATTATTATCTCAAAACATCCATTTTCGTGTATCAATATTTACTTATTAAACTATTTTCAATGGACATTTTTGGACTTAATATGATGTTGCTTCAAACAAAGCAATTCAGAAATTAAGGATACATGGTTAACGAAACTTTTTCTGCTATACTTGAACAACATTCATGAATCACAACTAACGCATACTGACGTTAGCTGCCATTATTCTATTCCAAATTACTTATCCTTTATTATAATGTGTGACAAATGTAAGATTGAGAATTATTACTGGTACACAGTTCCGTAAAATTACGGATATTGAGTGTTAAAAAAGTTGTTTGAATTACACATTGCAGTATAAATAAGAATTTTAATATATCCCACATTATTCGTACAAGCTGAAAATGATAAATACAAGCTTTGCCATCTTCGTGAAAAATATTATTACAGGTCACGCATTCATGAAAGAATGGTGCACAAAAGACATCACGATGCGTTGACGAAAAGAAAACAGAAATATCATGCTCCTCTAAAAGCTTTTAATATTAAAAATTCAGTCAACCTTCATTATATCATATTCAGCCTAAGATCTTTATAAACAAAAAATAATAAATTACCACTTTAAAGTCTAATCACATATGAACATAAAAATATTGTATTATTATCATTTTTTAATTTAACGATTATAACATTTACATAAATTGAAAATACATAAAAGAAGCATTTGGATTTATTCTAACTTACACTTAATACTACAGAGACATACAAGGTATACTTTTAGTGGGATTTATTTATTTGACATCAAAGTATGGCAGAATTTCAAACTTAACTTCTCTAAAATTACGGTAAAATTTTATAGACAATTTCAGTTATATTCTAAGAAACTACTAACAATCACATCGAAGAAGAATATTCTCTGTTTATTAATCTATATTATGAATAATTTCTTGATACTTCAAGTTATGTAAAAGAATTATACAATTCAGAAGATTGATAAAATGGTCTTCAACGGCTATAGTGGCAATTGAAATATGTTGAAAATGAATTCAAATATGAAACAAACATTCAATCTTTACATATACAGCTAACACAAGAAATAATTTCATATCATTACCTACTCACTTTATGAATGCATTACTATTAGAAAGTATACTAAATTTTTCGTAAAATTTAAAACATATTTCTTCCTAAAATGAAGAAAAACTTGATTAATTTCAGTAGTAAAATATACCAATCACAAATACTATGTTTCCATATGAGGAATCCATGTATTTTATACATGCTAATGTACCAACTAAAGCATCTACTTATGTAACTTAGTACATTATACTTCTTCAAGACAAATATTTACAAAACGTTCATTCCATCAGTAAATAAAAGAGAATTTGATCAACAAAATACATGGGACTTTCTGCTGACTTCGCTGTTCCAATAAACTTTATCGACATTGACTTTAGGAATGTATAAAATACTACAAAATCCTTTGAAAGTTACATTCTATCTTATATATCTTCTAAATTAGGTAGGAATATGATTAATACAGGACAGATAAGATTCATTCTTGTGAAGGGAATCATAAAATTAAGTTACTTCCCAACAGTGAACAATAGTCCTTCAGCACAACGTATGACTTTTTCTTAATCACTCAAATTTTGACCCGGCACTTTTATTATTTTCTGAAAAAAACAAACGTTTTAGAAGCAAGTAATATGAGTTTTTCCAAGCCTCCATATAGACAATTATCAATATTTGTTGAAAAGGGGCTTTAACAAAACCATTGCATTTAAATGTATGAGAACCGAGCGCAGAAAAGGGAAGAGAAGGGTCCAGATTAGCGAGGTGTGGAGTATGGCTAAGAAATATGGAGGGAAAAGTCTCATGAGCCAATGCATAGCAATTGAGAGATAACACTTGCCAGCATTTAATGAACGAGTCAGTAAAATACTAAATTTTTAGAATTTTCAAATTATATTAAAGTGCACTCGCTTTACAATTTCCACACAATTTAAGTCAAATACACATTGGCAACAAAAATTTTCTTCTTTAAATTCTACATGAGGTGGTTAAATGTATGTGAAAACCTCAAATTGTTTTGAAGGCTTCCCATTAAAAATAGTGGTAATTTATACTGATAAATATAGCTTCAATTCTTCAATTTTTGAGACTATAAGACTGGCGGATTATCAGTATTTAACAGCATTTAGTTTTTATTGGGATTATAACGTTTATTTTAGTTTATTGAAAAAATGAACAAATATTCAAGATGCTATTTTATTTGTCTTTTTACGCAGCTAATTAATATGTGCATAGAAAAAAATAAATATAATATTCTCGGTAAACGACCAAGAATATAATCATTTCACTAATATAATATGAAAATCACATATTGTATTTCGATGCTGAAAATCAGTATAGCATAGTTCATCGAGCCCACTCACTGCATGAAAATACTACATGTAATCATATGAAAGCACAGAATATGCATTTTGCTTTGTTAAAAAGTTTTAATTAGCTTCCGCTTCATAAATAAATACAAATATTTCAGTAAGAGCATAAAACTCAGAGTGTAAATTATTAAATATTTCATTCTTACAATAAATTGTGTAATTTTGAAATAAAACAATACTTTACAAATCGTTGTCTTTAAGCTATTATATCTGTTTTCAATTTTAGAGTTTCGACCTCCACTCATTAAGAATATAAATATATCTTAATAAATTATTGCTTGGTCGAAATATCACCATCATTCCGTTCATGAGAGCAATTCAGAGACATTTCTTTCCAGTGGCGTCTAGTCAGCTCAGAAACAAGCAGTGTTGCAAAAAGTTTCGTTGCTACTGGGCAGTGGCATAGTTGCAAAATAAGCAGTGCCGGAACACTCTAAACTGGGTGACAAAAATCACCCTGTTTGAAGGAGGTTTTTACAATTTTTTCTTGTTTATTTCTCGTAAAAAAAGGAGCGCCGGATCTGCGTTCCGGGCCACTACACGCCTGATACTGGGTTTTTTTACTTGAAGACGATTGAATGATGTTTTAATCCGACATAACGCGACATGTATTTTTAACTTCAATTTTTCGCTCAGCGAAAGCTGTGAAAAGATCTGCAACGTTAATTTTTTCTTACCTCTAATAATAATTGATCCCTCGCTATAAAAATTTCCATCTGAATAATATCTTAGAAAATTATCTACATACCCTTTTCCGAAGAGTGACTTCTAACGAAAGAAAACGAATGTTCAATAAACCAGACATGTTTCTGTCGAGACAACATAAAGTGAAACAGAAACCCATAAGCAACCCATGAGAGAAAGCGAAGAAAAACACAAAGAGGAAGTGAAAATAAACTTTTAGTGGGAGCCAGAAAAAGAAAAAGAAAATGAGCTTCTTTCAGTTGGCCCCGTCCCAAACAGAACTGGGTGGAGTGCAACTTTCTCCCCGATAAATTCAAAGGGAGAAAAGATTGCTTTTCTCTTCTGATTCATCTCTCAGCTGTGAGAAGTGGTCGAATTTTGATGCTTTCGAGGGCGACAAGCTTTGCATCTCCAACCTGCGTCTCTCTTACTTGTTGATCATTTTCTGTCTTCTTTTCACGTTTTTATTACCTTTTCCACCATTTTCATTCATCACCGAACTCTCGAAGTAGGAAAGCAAACAAATAAGAATAAAAACGAAAATACAAGCTTTTAAAATAATTTCAGGGGGTTCTGTAGCTCTGCAGCCCTAATGGACGAGCCGCCATTGTTTCTTTCCTTCCTTTGTTCCTTCACATTTCTTTTCATCCATTTATGTTTTACAGTAACATTGAACAAAGCGTTTAATTTGATTACTTAAATACATTTAGCAATATATTATATAAATTTGATTTCTTAGATATTTTAATAAATCAGTTTAAAAAAATACTGTACAGTGCCTGCGAAGCAGTTCGTATTTTAATCAAACTGACAGGTACGAGTGCCTGTTGAGGTGTCAAAGTCAAACTGACAAACTGAAAATTGAATGTTTTCATCACTCTTGTAGTCAATTCATGCTCAGATGATACACGTCAGATGCGCACCTCCTCTTTAATTTTAAAATACATATCTCATTTTGCCATAGGAAAAAGGACGTGACGTATCTACCCAGCGTAAGACAGTGTGTATTTAAAGACTAGATGTCATGCGCAGGTTCTTGCTGCCGCGGTCGAGGTTGTGATTTTTATTGCTCTTCTCTTTGTGTTCGTTTTTCGCCCTTTTTTTTTTTTTGGATATTACAGGTATTTATTGTTGCTTTCTACTTTGGGGGTGTTCCGGTGCATTGCGGTGGGGTTATTTTTTGGATTCTTTGATTGATTGTGTTTCTATGTTATGTTCTTCTCTTGAGTAGTGTGCAACACCCACTTGGCTTCCGCCATGTTGTCTTGTTTTGGTGTCGTGCGCATGTCGGACGTTTGAACGCGTTCACTGATTTCATTCCAGGTTCAAATAGTGACTGATTGATCGCTTTATTTCTTGGACTAGGGTCCGCAATTCGATAATTATTGATTTTTTTAGAATTTGTGGTACAAGTCGTTGCCAACAGTTTCTTTCTGAGCTTATATCTTTTTTCTATTTGTAAATTTAAAATTGTTTCATTGATATTGCATTATGGTATAGCCCTTTCTACTGGCAACAAGGTTGCATCTAATTTGAATACTAACTAATTAGTTAACTAGAGAAGGCTCTATATTTAAAAATAAATCTCGGGAATAAAAAACAGTTGCCGGATTTTTGAATTTTGTTGCCAGAAACATAGCTGCAATTGATTTTGTTTTAAATTGTTTTTTTTTCTACTTATTACATTATGTGTAGTGAGTTTTCTAGTGTACAAAATTCGCAATGTGAAGTTTTATGTGGAAAACACCCAAAATGATATTAATAGTGTTTTTAACAACTTGGGTATGATGTATGAAAAAGGAGAAGTGCCATGTTCTTTAGATGATGATACAGAAAGTAACTTTAAGGATAGCATAATGGACTCGGAGGGAGTGGTAGCAATTTCAAAACCCGCTGATCTGGAAAAATTCTATAGAGAGGGAAACCCTCCTGTCAATAAGGTTCCAATTAAACGAAAACACAAACATTCCCCAGCTACGTCCATTGATAGTACAGGGACTTTTGTAAAACAAAACGACACAAGTGTAGATAGTAAACGACAAGCTCTAGAGCAACCAGTACCTTTTTCAAACATTAGAGGACAGCCCTCTCACCTATCAGATTGTAAAAGTTATGCGCCTCTCACGGAAAGGGATTATGATGATCTCATCTTTAGAGACGAAATTGAAGCTATTATGAGAACACATAAGATAAAAGGACATGCGAAGCGGGACATTCTTGAATTTCTTATGATTATGCAAAACAGACTCCGCCCTATACGAGTAAATAAAGACGTGAAGCAAACAAAGGAATTGAGTAAAATTCCACGAAACATGGAAGTCAATAAACATATTGAAATTAAGGCAACATATGCTAAAATGTTAGAGAAGAATGCACCCAAACCAGTGACAAATATCTCCTTTAAAGGAACCATTAGCAAAAAGGTGCCACCGCCAGGATCCTCCAAGCTCGCTAGTGAGAGCACAACTACTAATTTGGCACAATCAAAAATTGTCAATAATGCCAGGTCTAAATCCACTCTGCCTACTTTAATCATAAAACCGGCAAATGAGGAAATAAAAATTTCAGCTATGCTGAAGACAGCACTTGAGGGAAAAATCAAACTAAAAGATATACAAGTAGAAGTTCTATCATGTCGCCCAATACAGGGAAATGGTATTTTTGTAAAGACCAAAACCCCTGAAATACTTGAAAAATTAAAAACAACGATTATGAACGATCTGACACTTAGGGACAAATGTCAAGTGTATATATCAAAGCCCAGAGTACCACACATTATAATATTTGACATACCTCCACAAGACGGAGATCAAGCAGCTCACGAGAATAACTTTATCTTACAATTAAAAGAGAGTAATGAATTAACAGACCAAGAAATAAAGGTTGTTTTCAAGAAAAAAGGGAGAGGCAGTTTACAGAACTGGATTCTTGCAATGCAACCAAAAAAATTATCAGGAAATAAAAGATAAGAAACGATTGCGTTGCGGTTTTAACTCATTTCGTTTCAAAGAATTTCTTGAACCACTGAGGTGCTTTGGCTGTTACCGATTTGGTCACTTAAAAAGGAATTGTAGAGAAACCAAACCGACTTGTACTAAGTGTACTGCAAACCATGATCCGAAAGGATGCACAAAACCGCATCCTATTTGCAGAAATTGTGTTCTGTACAACAAAAGTACTAATCTTAAAGTCAGAGCTGACCATATGTCAAATTCAAACTTATGCCCCATGTATCTCCGTGAGATAGAGTTTATTGCAAAACATACCATTTATGGGTAGTGTGCCCCCGGTTGTTTTTTCCTTGTGTTTCTTGCAGGCAAACTTGGGTCGTTCACGTATGGCGACCCAAGAGTTGCCAAACCTTTGTTTTTCGAATAAAATCCCAGATCTGTTCCTTTTACAGGAACCGTACCTCAAAAAAGGAAAGGTCATAGGGTTTCCTTTGAATTGGAGAATAGTCTCTGCACTCAATGGCAAGGCAATTATAATTATTCGAAATAAAAATCTTTCAATCCTTACCCGTTATGTCAGTCAAAACACTGTGATTGCAGATATTTCAGACGGTACTCAGACTATAACAGTGGTTTCTGTATATATTCCACATTCCAGTAAAAAAAATAGCGAAATTCTAAAACTTGTAGATATTTTTAGAAACATTAATTTTAGCCACATTTTAATTGGGGGAGATTTCAATATGAGGCACGAATTATGGGGTCCTGAAATCTATAATCATCGCATTTATGATCAGGCTGCTCCTCTGGTATCTTTTATACTCAAGTATGATCTTATTATTTGGAATGACAAAGATTCAGAACCAACATTCGAAACGGTAAATGGCAAAAGCTGGATCGACATTGCTATGTCCTCAGCCAACCTGGCTAACAAGAAAATGAACTGGCAAGTTATAAAAAATAATTTTAGTGATCATAATTATCTGGTTTTTAATGTCGAATCTTTTAATGTAACACGGGATCCTCCTAGAATATTTTTTAATCATAGGCAAATTTTAAAAATTTGTAAAGCAGTGCATCAAAAATTTCTTGAATTACAAGAAGAAATACAAATTATAGATAGCAAACAAAAATTGGAGAAATGGATAGAAGAGTTAACAATTACCATCAACCAAATTAGTCAAAGTTTCCCAAGGAAAGTTATTAAACATCTTAGAGTTCCCTGGTGGGACTCCGAGCTTGAGGTAAACAGAAAGAAAACACGGGCACTGAGGTCCAGATATCAAAGATGTCGAAGAGAAGAGGAACGATCAATGCGACGAATCGTTTACAAGAAACAGGAAGCTCATTACAAATGGTTAATAAAACAAAAGTGTCGAGCATCTTTTGAGTTGTTCTGCCAACAACTAGTTGCAAATAACGCATTCGATCTTCGGTACAAAATTGCCGCCGGCAAAATAAGAAAACAAACAGTTCTTCAGTCGGTGAAAACCAACAATGGACAATTCACAAATGCTATAGAAGAAACTATTCAAACAATAGTTCAGGCATTGTTTCCCACTGATGATTCAACGCAGGAGACTCATGTACAGCGGAAAAAACGTGAAACAGTAAATACTTACTCTAGTACGATCCTGGATAAACAGTTTACGAAGCAAGAAATTACTTATGCTATTTCAACGATGAAAAAGAAGAAGGCGCCTGGGATTGATGGCATCTCTATAGAAATGATCAAGGAACTCCATGACATGAATCCAGACATATTGCATTACACATACAATAAATGTCTGGAATTGAGAATTTTTCCAGAAACTTGGAAGAAAGGAAAACTTAAAATTTTTAACAAACCTGGCAAAGATTCATCTTTACCTAATGCGTATCGCCCAATTTGTTTATTATCGGTACTGGGAAAAATTTTAGACAAGCTTTTAGTCTTTAGGATAACACACTTGCTCCATAAAAATAACAAATTACATAAACAACAGCATGGTTTTCGAAATGGCAGATCTTGAGAGACTGCAAACTTCCGCTTATGGCAGGCCATAAATATAGCATTACAAGAGCGTGTACCAGTTATAATTTTATCTTTAGACGTACAAGGTGCGTTTGACACAGTCTGGCGCACAAGCATCTTATTTCAACTTACACAGGCAAATTGCCCTCAGAATATTTTTAATTTGGTGAGAAACTATTTCACAAATAGATCAATACATTACTTTCAGGATGAGGAAGTATGGAATTTTGATAACCAGAGAGGGGTCCGGCAAGGTTCGTGTAGCGGGCCTCTCTTTTGGAACCTTGTTATGGACACTGCCCTTGATTTACCCCTACCACAGGGAAGTCACATCCAAGCCTATGCCGACGACATAATTGTTGTAATTAGAGGCAAGGATAAAGAGGAAATCGAAAGAAAGGGAAACGCAATTCTCGAAAAATTACTTGTCTGGGGTGCAGAGCATAAACTTTCCTTTAATATACAAAAAACATTTCAAATGCCTATTACTTTTGGGGAAGACTTAATCTCAGAAACCCTCCCATTATTTCAATTAATAATCATACAATACAAGTTGTAAATAACATAAAATACCTCGGTGTGACTTGGGACTGCTGTCTCACTTTCACCAAACATTTTAAAGCACTCAGAGACAAAACGGATTCATTAACCTACAAACTATCAACAGTAGCTAATGAATTCTATTCTAAGCGTTCGGGTCTTTTCAGAAAGATATATTATGCAGCTATAGAACCTTACCTTCTTTTTGGAGTAGGAGCATGGGACAATAGATTAAAACTAAAAAAGATCAGGGATTCCCTAAATAGTCTACAGCGTAGACCACTTATAAAAATAACCAAAGCATACCGTACAATTTCTACGGAAGCTTTACAAGTTATCGCGGGAATTGTACCGCTAGACATTAAAGCAAAGGGGGTTTGGGGCAAATTCTTACTCACGACAATAAATAACGACATAAAGTTCGGATCAAAAATTTTTAAATGGGAAGATTACGAAACCAGACTAGATCCACATAATATCCATCCAGCGGATAATATTTCAATTTCTTACGATAAACACAAACCTTCCGGGGAAGAGATTGAGATCTATACAGACGGATCAAAGATTAACGATCAGGTTGGTGCAGCTATAGTTGTATTCTATTATAACGCAGAGATTTTCAATAGAACAATTAGGTTGTCAGATTTTGCCACAGTGTACCAGGCGGAGGTCACAGGAATACAAATGGCCCTAGAATTCATTTCCACCATTGGACCATGGAATAAAACCAACTTATACACAGATTCTCTTTCGGTGCTTGAAGCACTCAACACTTTTAAAACAAGTAAACAAGAAATTCTTGCAATTAAAAACGACATCTTAGAAATGAGCAAAGAAAAATCCATTACACTCCACTGGATTCCAGCTCACACTGGAATTCAGGGGAATGAAACAGCTGATAGTTATGCTAAAAACGCTACAACGAGACCTAACATTGAAAAAATTCCAAAGAAATCCTTTAAACAATTAAAAAATGCAATTTCGAATGTGCAAATACAGATTTGGCAAGAGCGTTGGGCTTCGTCCACAACAAAAAACGGCAGACATAGAGAAAAACTAATACCGGCGGTTTCAATTCATACGAAAAAATTTAGTCATTTTATTGTACAATTTTTGAGTGGACACGGTAGATTCCCAGCGAACTTTGTATGGTTTGGGAGGAGCTTGAACATCAAATGCCCTTGTGGCACCGTGGGAGATACTTTACACTATGTAGTGAATTGCCCATTCACGGAAAAGTATGCAAAAAAACTAATTTATGATAAAGACAATCTGTCCACAATTTTAAACAGAGAGGAAAATTTAGGTCTCCTTCATTCTATTTATCAGGAGGTTAATAACCTCGTTCCACAGGTTTAGTCCTTTTTTTTTCTCTTTTTTTCTGCTTGTCAATTTCTGTTAGAATTTAGAGCCGACCAAGTCTGCGGCAGCATGAAACCACGTCATCTAAACTGTCTTGCACATTTTGGTGACCCTTCGGATGGAAGCATCGATGTACGAGAAAGTGTATATATATAAAGAAAAAAATAGTACGAGAACATCTCACGGGCCCTCAGCACTCTCCTGACAATGGACTCGTCTCCGGGACCAGGGGCGAGGTGTCCCGTAATCAAGAAGAAGATGTCATGCGCAGTAATATTTGCCATATGAGTATGGTGCAATGGTAATTGACTCTATATGTATTATAAACATGTTTATGCAATTTCATCAGAAATCATGTACGTATTCTCTTATATTTATATTTATTTTGCTATAATCATCTACTAAATGAAAATTTAAATTCTGTAGTGCTAATAAATTTTTTAATATATCCCCACTTATCAGTTATTACAGAAACTCATTAATATTAGTAGTAACAGCAGTAATAGAAGTGTTCAGTGGCGAATCCGGGGGGGGGGGTATCGGGCCCCCCCCCCCCCCGAGCCAAGCCAGAATTCTTATTACTATTTAAAATCATTACAACTGTTTTTTTCTTAATTTCCCTCTTTAAAAAAATAATGAAAACGTTTCAACATTGCTTTCTGGCTTGACAGGCTCGAAAATTTTCCTATTTTTGCAGTCACTTCACTTGTACTTGTAGCGTTGACGCGGTCGAAGTCATTTTTTGGCTAGTTATTTCATTGTAATTTTTATTAAATTATAGAAAGTATTGTATTGTTCTTTATGATTCTTATTGTCAGGTGAGTAAAGTCTATAAAGTTAAAGAGTTTTGGTTTACTTTAGCCTTGAGTTTTGACTTTCGTCACGACGATACAAAATTTTTATGACCTCCCCCCCCCCCCCAGACCCGAATCCTAGATTCGCCACTGGTAGTGTTATTGGTTGGAAACTAAACAATCCAAATTTTATGTGCATTCCATTACATTTCTCAAATGGCACAGTGCCTACTGATGCTCTTTTCAAATCTTCTTCAAAGGATATATGGATCTTTAAAAAAAACATTGATTCCAGATAGTTTTTCGCACTTAGTTGATGTTTATTTTCAAAAGAACGATTATTGTCAATTTACTTGATCAGTATCAATTAATAAAGACCTAAGATACCATGCTGCGTATTGGACAAGTTTTATGATTCGTTCTCAAGCAGCTAACTACCTAAACTTGTTATTCAATAACCTTCTGATTTAAGCAATTATCGCTGTACCCATACCAGTATATTTCTTTTTGTCTATTGATTTCTTTTAACGAATAATTAAAAAATAACGGTATCTGGTTCGTGCTGAGACTGAAAACCGATGTAATTAGTAATTCCCATCTTAGGTTTATGTAGTGTCAGGAAGAGCGATAACAAAGCAATTATGGAAGCTTTACATAAAAAAAAGATATTCTTGTTTTAGACAAATATCCAAAACTACAGAAATAAGCACCTCAAATTTCGTATTTTCAATCGGATTTCATATTTATCCGGAACAATCGAAAAAAGACTTCGAATTCTAAATAAATAAACTGAATGCTGAACATTTGGTGATCTCCATTAACAAAGCGTTACACCGAAAATTTTACTGGTGCCAGTGGCGTAGGACTGCCCGGGACGAACTTGCAAAACGCTGCCCTTCCTTTACAAGATACATTGGGCTCATAAACCTCAGAACAAAAAAATAAAAAATTTAGCAGATAACCCGGCGTTGCTTGGAATCCATATTTTTTCATATGCCAGCCCCTTTTTTTCCCTACAAATATTGCCACTAACTTTCCCCAATAAACGTAAATCTCCTTTGAATTATTTCTTGTTGAATGAAATCTTTGAAAACTAACCTTTTCATCATCTTACAACAGTATGGTTTGAATGAAAACGCGAAAAGTTTGAAAAAAGAACATAAAACATCAAAAGTCAAAAAAAAGAAAAAATTACAAGAACTTATAGATTAAAACACCGAAAGCATAACTTTTCTTTTCTCGTGTATGTGAATAATAATGGAGAAAAAAGAAAATTCGCGAAAATAAGCAAACAACACCCCAATGTGCCACTTAAAATTAAATAAATAGAAATTTAATTCGAATTTTAAAATTTTTACGGCGTTAGCTCCCTTTTTGTTTGACCGTTTGTCTTACCACTGGTTCTGGTAAGACAAACGGTCTGAACGTGCATAGAGTAAAAAAAAAACGAACATACATGCTAACAAAAATTATTATTTTATATATAGAGATAAATTCTAGAAAAAAATCATTATATTAGTAACATCGCTTGACGCCCTCCATCTCTGCAGATAGGTTGCGTCCACCACCATTCTTTCTTAAGCATATCGACAATTTGCCAACAAAATGCGAAAAATTCGAAATAATTATATTAGTTGTTTTTTTTTTATGTACACAATGTCTGAGCTTGCGCCGCTGCTCTTCTTAGTTATAAAATTGTTTTCCTCCATGTCTGATATTGCCGTCCCTTTCGAAGTGCCGCCCCCTCCGCCCTCCTTTAGCTACGCCACTGACTGGTGCCCAGGAAGTTTACGAATCCTAAGTTAAACAAAAAAAAACTTGTGGAAAGCATACCGACTTGAAATTTAATTCTACATATTGTATTGATTTCAGATAGTCTTTCATATTTAGTCGATGTTTACTATTATTAAGAGGACGATTATTATTTTCAATTTACTGGATTATTATCAGTCTTTCGACATAAAATATTAATAGATTTATTGATATACTCTCAAAAGCTTTCTTTAAAACTTTGTTCAAATTCATTTATAAAATCAACTTTTTAATACGATTCTACTTCATAAAAACAAATGAAGATCATTTGGATGTTCGAAGTTCAATTCACAATCATTAACTCTCTTACTGAACACCATTTAGGTGACAATAGTGTACGTATGGATGATCTTCTGTTTTTCACAGACCGTTTTCCGTAACCCTCCTAGTTTAGCAATCCCAACTCCATTTGGATATTGTATCAAGCGCCAAATTAGAACTAGATTTTTTTAGTACATAAAGCGATGAATTCTGTGTTCTTTGAGTTCGTTTAATTCTTTTTATTTTTATTTAAAATGGCACGGCTCTTAAAATGGCTAAATTCTAAATGGAACCATTGTAATTAGCTAATTCGTTTGGTTAAAAATTTATCCACCCAAAAGCCTTAGAAGTTGCCAAAAAGAGCGATAACAAAAAATTATGGAAGCCTTTCTACAAAATGACGCTCTTATTTTAAGTAAGCATTGAGAGCTACAGCAATAGGAACATCAAATTTAATATTTTCAAATATTCTCAAGCCATAACATTAAAAACTCTACTTAAAACATTAATTAATATCTTCAAACAGAATGTTGAAGTTTTGAAGATTCCCATTGACGAAGCATTATACCGGAAATCGGTCACTGTAGTGGAAGTTCTGCATTACCTTAAATATATTAAACCGAAAATTCGTCCATACATGTGCAGATAAAATATCTACAGGAAGTGGTGGCAAGTCGGGGGGTCGGGGGGTCGGGGGCAGTCGCCCCCTACTTTTTTAGGGAAAAATTAAATTTGTATTTCATTTTAGCTGCCTAAAATTAGGAGTTACAAAAAGGCATCAGTGTTCGGGAAAACTATAGCTAATTTTTTAACTAATTTTTTAAATTTTGTTGTCAACCTCCCTATGGACGAGTTTTCTGTTTTGTTTATTTGCGGTAAAGTAGGTTTTCCGCAGGATCTATTAACTTCCGGTGATCATGTTAAGTCAATGGGAATCTTTAAAATTTCAACACTCTGTTTGAAGATATTAATTAATGTTTAAAGCGGAGTTTTTTAATGTTATGCCTTAAGAATACTTTGGCAATATTAAATTTATGTTCCTATTATTGTACGCTCAATACTTATTTAAAATAAGAGCCTAATTTTGTCGAAAGGTTGCCATAATTATTATTTATCGTTCTTTTTGGCGACTTCCAAGGTTTATTTGGAGGTTAAATTTTTAACCATATAATATAGATAATCACTGACAATTAAATTTTTAACAAAACGATTTAGCTAATTACATTAGTTCCATTGAGAATTTTAATGCTTTAAGAGCTTTTATAACCTATTTAAAAAGAAAGGATTACACAAACTCAAAGAACACGGAATTCAACGCTTTGTGTACTAAAGAAAGAACTGATTCGAACTTGCCGCTTCCAAATGGATTTGGCGATTGCTTAAATCGGAGGGTTACCGGAAAACGGTCTGTGAATCCAAAATAAACAAACCAGAAAACTCGTCCATACTCCCGGGTCTTTTAGATGTCTAAATTTTTTGTCCCCTCAATTCTTCCACCCAATCCCCGCCACTGTCCACAAACAAATTATTACTATGGACGAGTTTTCTGTTTGTACATGAAAAACTTTGACTTACGGGTCTATTCTGGTACCCCCAGTTGGGTTGGGAGACGTCACTTTTTCCGCACTAACAAGGAAAAGTGACGTCTCTATACTCTCTTTAAAATGAACTACTATCATTACATTTAGACTTCCTCTTTGAATATTCCTTTGAATGGACGAGTTTCCTAGTTTGTTTATTTTTGGATTCATAGACCATTTTGCGGTAACCTTCCGATTTAAGCAATCTCCAAATCTATTTGGCAATTGTATCAAGCGCCAAGTTCGAATCAGTTCTTTCTTTAGTAAACAAGAAGGTTGAATTCCGTGTTCTTTGAGTTTGTGTAATCCTTTCTTTTTAAATCGGTTAAAAAAGCTATTAAAGCATAAAAATGGAACTATTGTAATTAGCTAAATCGTTTGGCTTAGAATTTAACCGTCAGTGATTATCCAAATCTTTTGGTTACAAATTTAACCGCCCAACAAATCTTGGATGTCGATAAAAAGAGTAATAAAGAATAATTTTGGCAACCTTTCCACTAAATTAGACTCTTATTTTAAATAAACATTTAGGCCGCAGGCCAACTAACTAAGCTAGAAAATGCAAAATTATTATTAAGTCGCGGGGTAACATGAACTTTCAATAGAAAAACAGAAAACATTAAATTATTTATTAAAATGCAATGTTCTACAACTAAGAAACTCAATTTAAATTATAAAAACATCAAAATATATTTCAAATGCTGCCAAATTGTGCGGTTCTTCCGACCAATCGGAAAGCTGCAAACTAGTTCGCAGAATATGTATTGTTTGTACGTTTGAGTTGGCTGTTGCTTGTTGATTTGTATCTAACAAAAACCTAATTTTTATAATTAAAATGAAGGAAATGACCATAAACTGTAAATAATAAAGCCAGAGATCTTCGTTTCTGTCACTGTTTGGAAGTTAAACTTTCACTCAAATTCAAATGTCACTTTTAAACTATTCCCTACAACCTTAAATACAAAGTTGAAGTAAGCTTTCTTTACTGAAAGGTGTTCGAATTATGATGTGAATAAGAACGTTCTTTATTTAATCTACTTAAATGTTATTCAATAAAATTTTGGATAAACCTGGAGTTTAGGGCTCGCCAAATTTCTTTGGCGCAATTTTATTTGCCTTCGCCAAACACTGTTTAGGATGCGCAGTGAGTTTTTTATAGGTCTCCTGCGCATTCGATGCCTACGGCATCTCAAAACGAGCGATTGAGCACGCAATGCCTTCGGCATTGCAAGTGTGCACAAGGAAAATTTTTTAAACTTAAAAAAACATCAGCGGCTTCTCTTTCATCAAAGCGGGCCCCTCGTAGCTTCGCTTTTTCATTGAGAAACGAAACACACAGGCAGGGCCGACCCGATTAAAAGTGGGGCCTGGTGCAAAGTTGATTTGCGGGGCCTTGAAACTAATTTCGTAAAACAAAATAATTTATTGCATTTTACTATTTATTACACCGCACAATTTGGCATATTGAGGACTTCAAAAATACGTGAAAATGATAAATATTAAAATTATGTGATTTATGAGCGATTTTGAAAGGGATTAAATTGTTAATTTATAAAAATGGTTCAAAATAATAAAAAATTATTATCATGAATCATGAGAAAGATTTTTCTTCAGATACGATATTGTGACCCTTTATGCAAAACTTAACGACAAATTTTAATTTCATTAAATAAATCAATACAATTCATTTTGTCTTGCACAGTCGAATTTAGGTCTCTACGTTTTCAGACAGTTAGTGAATATCATCCTAATTACATAAAAAACCCTATGATGTCCCATATTCGTGATAAATTTCCAACCTTTTTTTAAAAGAAAAAATGTCACTATAGATTATGACTAAAAAATATTGAACTTGGAAGTATTCTTTGACAGATGAAATATCTGATCAATTCCTTAAAATAAAAACTGTTCACTTTTTCTCACCATGTCTTTTTATTTTTAATTCAGGTGTTACTTTTAACTAACTCTTCCACTATTTCCTTTCCAGTTATTAAAAGAAAATATGAATCCTGAAGCACGAAATTTTTCAAAAAATTTTAAAAGGACTTTTAAATGTGAATTTGTGTACGGATATCTATATTAGAATTGAAAATAATTACTTCATTTAATATTTACTTCATTTAGTATGTCATACCAAATAACTAAAGTTAATAAAAATTCAAATGAATTTTATTTTCAATTTATTGGATTTATGATTTTTTTTCCATGTCAATAATATATTCAAAAAGAAAATGCGAAACTTTGTAGAAAATTGTGATACTTGAATGTGATCTCACAGATTTCATACTTTTGAAGCAACATCCCCACATCGTTTCTGACAGTGGTTTTGGAGTAATATATATGATAGGCTTTTTTAATATATCTCAGCACATTACAGAACTTGCAAAATAATTATATGTGCTTTCATAAGTCACAAAAAATGAATATACAGAGAAGAAGGTTTTGAAATGTCTCTAAGAACAAAATTCAAATTAAGACTTCTGCAAAGTATATAGTGTGGTTCAGAATTCTTTGCAAGATAAGGGCTTTTGCAAACCTTTATGTAAAACCTCTCATAGTAGATCTGTAATATTTAGAAATATCATAATTTGTTTGGTTGAAATCCAGACATGTACGGGGGAGAAAGTACAGTATAAAATTCTAAAAGCTGCTTGCCAACGACCCTCTTTCATAACATTAGCAGAGAGTTTGTGAAAGTGAAAAAAATTTAAGACGTCAGAATACAAAGAATAGACAATTTTTATTAATGTTTCCTAATTCAAAATTATAGCCCAGATAGCATGTACACTTGCAGCAAGTTTGATTTTTCTTGATATTAGCTTGTCATGACAAACTTGACGTGGCAATTCTGCAGCGAACTTCCTGCAAAGTAACAAAGCATAATCAACCAATCCACTTGCAAATCAAGTTTGCTGTGAAGATGTCATGACGAACTTCACACCACGATTGCAAAACAAGTTTGCGGCAAAGATGATAGCACACTTAGAGATAATCTTTGTCTCTGTTTTAAAAAACATCCGATTTTTAATAGCATCTCCTAGACCGTCCTTTTTATAAATTCTATAAATCAATGATAATTTGTGAAAAAACTAACTAAAACTAACTTTTTTTATAAAAAAAAATTTAAACATTTTCCATCTTTTTACTAAATATAGAACTCGCACTTTAAAGAAAACTACATCGCCCTGTTCTTAATGTTGAAATTTTAACGTTTATAAACAAAATTAAACCTAAAAAACAGTCAATGTTTGTTGAAAAATAATAACTTACATTTTGTCCCATTTTAAAAGTAATTACTTTTGAACCCTAATTTCATAATTTATTAAACTAGTAAAACGTAGTCATTAGCGAAAATCGCTCTCTCTTTGACTTCAAATCATATTCTCAACTCAAAATTTAAAAAATTAACGAAATCAAGAAAACAGTTTAAAATAAATCGTATAGATAGAATCTATCTTCACCTCTCAGAGTCTAACTGGCTGAGTGGTTAGAGCGACAGGCTTAGGAAACGGTAGGTCGCGGTTTCTAATCAGAGGTTGTGTTCCTGCTCTGTTTTTGCTATAGTTTGCAATGAGTTTGACGCCGCAAGCTTGTGACAAGTTTGACGCGTGGTGACTAAGTCGTTTGCGTAAACTTGTTTCAAGCTTGCACTCTTGTCGTGTCAAATTTGGTGCAAGCTTGCAGATTTGCAGAGCAAGATTGCTGCAAACTAAAATTGCTATCTGGGAGTAATGAAAATATGAATTAAAACAAAACTGTCAAAACTTTTAATTTTCATTTTGAACTGGTGCAGGTCCACTTTTTCATTAACAATGGATGTAAACAATGAATTTTCTTTTATTGGCGGAATGACGTTGCCTTTTGTGAAAACGCTCTCTATTACAACCAAATTTTTCTCTCGCCGCATTCACTGGCATAAATCCAGACATTTTGAAGATCTGGACATAGTTCGGACGTGAGTTTGAAATCCGGAGGTATGGTAATGCTAGTTATAGTACCACTGTCTATACGGTTCCCCAAATATAATTCCTATTTTTCTGATAGGCTTTCAATTTCGACTGATAACAATTTTCCTGTCGAGTCTTTTACAGTTTAAGGGGACATACTACTCTTAAACCTCGAAAAAATGGCGGAAACTGTCAAATCCGATACATTATATCGCTGAAACAATGCAATTCACAAACTCACTTTTCTTTTCTAGAAAAATATCTGTTCTTTCTCTTATAGTACACACATTTTCAAGCCTTCATATTGGTATGTATTTATTTGAAGAATAATAAATATGGGTATAATTTTTGGAGAAAAATGAGATAGTCACCTTGCGAGTGTGATTAAGGATAAAATATTTATCTGAACATAATATTTTGTGTATCTAAGTAATCCAAAAAGTCTGTTTAAGAAACTGAACCACAATTTATTAATATTTAAATTTAATTTCTATTTTATATACCAATTTAAAATAAAAATGTTAAAAATAGATAAAATTTCAACTTTTCTAACCCTACCCAAAAAAATTCTTTGGAGAAATATGTAGAAAAATGTGGTCTTAGCAAAATAAATATTTGGCAAAAATTTTATGTAAATATATTCATTAGTTCTTGAGACATCGTGCGCGCAATATAAAAAAACACATTTTGAGATATAGCGCTTTAAAGATATAGCCATATTCAATGTTTAAGTTGAAGAGCTGATACATTTTCCTTTATAACTTTCATAATTATGGGAATTTTTAACGCAAATTGTTTTAAATTGTACAGAAAAGACAGGGAAATAATATATATATCATAAAATCAAAAAATTTCGAGGTTTAACAGTCGTATGTCTCCTTAAAAACAAATAAATCTTTCTTGTATACTCACATCACTTTCAACACATCTTAAAATAACAGATAATTTGTTCTTGATGGCTCTGGAGTGCAACCTAATAAAATTGTGAAATATTTATCCTTTTTATTTAAATATATTATTTACTTTCTACCTTTTTTCAGCCAAAGCAGAAATCAGTTCGTCTTGTATTCTATGAGATATTAGGAACTCGATGCTAATTTCAAACAACGGTCCAAATATTGTTTCATGATTGGGTGAAATCTTGCAAGTAATTCTATGAAATCTAAGAAATTACCGTTGAGTGGTTTATATAAAGCATCGCTACTTCCCTTGAATGCCAAATTATGCTCTGATGAATGTAAAATTGAAGACAGTATCCATTCATAAACACACTTTACACAGTGTGTTTCGGTTATAGTTATTTTTTCATGTTCTCTGTCATCGTGTTTCCCAGTTTGAAATTATTTTTAAATTTTAACAATTTATATATAGCTTGTAAATTATCTTTCATGATTTTTTAATCGAGAACATGAATGAAACTCAATCATTAAGTCAAGTTAAACACAAAGAAATAGTAGTTGAGAGTGGCACAGAAGAGTAACCATCCCATCTTCGTCCTTGATGTTCCTCATTCTTGAATTTTCTTAAATAATTTCAGAAAAACTTCTGCTATTTTTATCAATTGGAAAACAGTACATTATGTCACACATGCGCGATAGCCGTTCTAAATTTATCAGTTATAATTTCAGCACTTGTTCGTTATTTGACGCTGACAAAAAATCTATCGTCTATAGGTTTCTCTCCGCTACATAAATATGTTACCTTTTTTCAGTTTTCTTTTAATGGCTTTCTTCTTCATAAGGCGAAAGCTGTCTTTATGATGATTAGGATTGTTTTCGCTTATGTCATAAGGCGTAAGTTGATTTTCGCGATTTTGATTTTACAATAACTGTTAACTATATGTCTCGTGAGTTTGTTAGACATTTTCGGTTTTTAAAAATTTTGCAAGGGAGTTCCTCCCGTTTTTAGCAATTTTCTTTCTTTTTCTATATCTTTCTTAAATTTATCAGATCCACACATTTATTTTCTTCCGGCATCTCTGTCTCTAGTCATATTCCGAAATTGTCCAAAAATAATATTAAAAAAAATTAAGATCATTTTTTAGTAGTATGATTACAACAAAGAAATATATTATTTAGTAATTTTAAGTAATATATTATATTAAACATTTATCTTCCCTTTAAATACGAATATTTTATTTATTTCCCCACTAAACGTACGATGTACTATCATCCGTTACAACGCAAGCATAATGAAACACATTGTTTTTACTTTTCTTAATCTGCTCTGGCTATGTAAGTGAGATTCAAAGCCTACCTTGCCTTTGAGTGGTCGACGTGAAATGCGCACATATCGCGTGATTATATTCAAATGTATGTATATTCAGATTAAAATAAAAAATTAGAAGTCATTTTTTATTTGCAAAAATCTGTCAGCTACGCGGGGCCTAGTGCGGTCGCACCGACCTCCGGCCGGCCCTGCACACAGGGAAAGCACGAACACAAGAAAAACACGACGTCTGAAGACGATGAAACGTAGCAAGGGAACCATTTTTTCCAGAAAAAACATTCCTTGCTCGATATTTGGAAGCCATAATCAGCAACACAGAGAAAGAGAATCCGCAAATTAAATGAACGAAAATCTTCAGAAGAAAAGCGAACGGTTATTGAAAAAAATCGTTTAGTAAATGATCAAGAATTCCAAACGAAGTATTATTCAAATTGGTACGCCGACCAATCAAATCGAAGAGAGTAGACAGTGGACCAATGGAAATGAGGCGAAATTAAGGGTATGCGCCGTAGACCGGTAAACAAATTACTGTCGGCTCATGCGCAAACGGCTCCAAAAAAAATTTCAACTCGCATCCAAAACAAATGTTCTGGCACTCTCTCTCTTGACGACAAACAATTGTCGAGCTTAAGGGAAACGAAGTGAGTACACACCCTAAACTCCAGGTTAACCAAATTTTGGTATGAACTTCTCTAACCTTTTAGTACAACAAAAGACGTTCTTCCATATTTTCTGCAACAAAAATAATCAACATTGTACTTGCAAAGTATTCATAATTTACCTAGTATTTTATTGTATATTTATTTCTGTCTGAATTGAATAAATAGCATTCTTGTTAATGTAAAACAAACACAATAATATTTATTCTTGTTAATTACTTTTAAAGAAACATTGAACTGAAATGTAGATATCACGGATTTCATAGATATTTGTTTGATTACAGAACTTCACAAGGTTTTCATTATTCATAAAATAAGGATTTTTAAATTGTCAGAATACTAATAAGAAGATTTAGCAACTTCAATATGCTTGCTGAATTTCCTGAATGAAAAATAGGCTTATTTAGAATCAATATTTATACATAATAACCGTAATCAGTATTTTCCTAATAATATCAAAAATTATTTCAAAATTTTACTTACAAGTATACATTCATAAATAAAATTACAGCCATTTTCAAAACATTTGTTTACTACAGAAATATCTATATAATTTTTTTAAGGTATAAATAAAAGAATATTATTAGTCCTTTAGACATAATGGTGCATTATTTACTTTTCTGAGCAAGTATTTAAGACATTATATATATATATATATATATATATATATATATATATATATATATATATATATATTGCCATGCAGCTACTTATAAAAGTGAACTAGCATTTTAAATATTCTTCTGCTGATATCTCTTTAAAAATTCTAGGTATGCAATTGATAATTTCATATATTTGCTTCTTTAAAAAAATCGCATCTCTGCTTAGTTGTAAATTGTGTATACATGCAAATACAATCATTTTCAAAAAACATAGGTTTACAGCATTAAAGGCTAATATACTTTTAAAAAATATGTACAAAATAACATAATTTTTTATGCATAAACAGTTCCTTGTTTACATTGACGAGAAAATATTCAATACATATTTTATTTGTGATTATGAAGATTCTTATAATTATATAGCTCCTTACAAAGATATGCAGGCATTTAAAATATCCATCTGAATAAAATATTTATAGATACATTTGTTTTTAAAAAATGTATTTTCAAAACTATACAAATATTATGAAATTTCTATGGCCATTATTTTATTTATGAATGAGTAATGTACTTTATACAAATAGTACAATAAATAATTATATAAGTTATTAGTTTTTTAATCAGCATTATCAAGTAAATTCACACATTCTGTACATAAGCACAATTCACTGAAGTGCAGTTTGGAAGAATGGCAAGAACAGCTTCCATTAGAGTATCTGTTATTTTTCAATTTGCAGTGAATATTATTAATGCTGGAGGAATTGGCTGTTGAGGACCCTTTACTTCCAATATATCCTTTGAAATCTTCCATTAATGTTGTGAAGACATGGTGCAATAATAAACTCCTGTTTATTCCAGCCTGGTAATTTGCTCAATAATGAATAAATATTCTTTTAAAGAAAATCTTTATTTGGAGGAAGATTGGTATCTGATAAATAAGATTTTAAGATTCAAAATGAAACTTAAAATTTATAAATACCCCAAAACTGGGTATTATGCAAAAAAATTATTTACGAATAGGGATTCAAAATAAAAATTAAAATTTATAAATACAGAAAAACTGGGGTTTTTTGCAAAAAAAAAAAGTATTTACGAATGGTGATTCAAAATGAAACATAAAATTTATAAATACACAAAAACTGGGGTGTTTTTTGCAAATAAAAGTATTTACGAATCAGGAAGGCGCTAGAGTTTGCCCGACGGGGGGGCTGATTTGCCCGACAGGGGGGCACTTTCTCCCCGACAGGGGGGACGATTGTAATGAAATTGGTCTCAAATTTTCGCCAGAATATTATTTATCAAGTACAGTTCAATACCCCGTACAAAATTTTTCCCCGACGGGGGAGTACAGCATCCCCGACAGGGGAGCCCTGGCTCCCCCGGTCCCCCTCTGGCGCCACCTTTGTTACGAATGGTGATTAAAAATTAAACATAAAACTTATAAATATCCAAAAACTGGGCATTTTGAGGAAAAAAATGTATTTGTGAAGCATGATTCAAAATGAAATATAAAATTTATAAATTACCAAAAGTGTATTTTGCAAAAAAAAAAGTATTTGCGAATGAGGATTCAAAATGAAGCATAAATTTATAAATACCCAAAATTTTGGACTTTGGGGGAAAAAAGTATTTGCAAATGGTGATTCAAAATGAAACATAAAATTTATATATATATAATATATAAGGTATAATATTTTTGAATTAAAGTTCTGGCCAATTTTTTTAAAATTGCTATCAGGATTCAGAATAAAATATTCCAGAACTTAAACAGGATCGGAGGATAATTTACCTTTTCTAGTTTGAAGGAATGACTCTTAAAATGGAATAATAATTTTGAAAACTGTTTATACTACACAGATAGGGACCGTGAAATTTCTGTTTCTTAATTTTCTCAGAATACCATGCTACAAGACAGCCAGTCTTGTTTTGATTTAATGAGGTGTGATTTACTCTCTTCACATATATTAATATTATGGTAAATTTTATGCTGTAAAGAAAAAAAGGACTTGCTTGGAACTTTTTAATGTTAAAATGGATAACAGTGTACTACATAAGTATAAAGTTGAGTATAAACATGCCAATGTAACCAAATTGGAAAACGACGTAAAAAAATGTTTCAAATATCCAGTTGGATTAAAAAAATGTTTTTGAAAGGGATGCAATAGAAAATGAATATAGTTTTAAACAAATTTAAACTATGAAAACTACATCAAACTTTCAGTTTAGTTTAAATTTAAGTACTGATGGTGATGATTCAGATGAACCCCGCCTAGAAGTAAAATGCATCTTCAAACTAAAGCTTCAAATATAAAAGTTTCAGCAATAACTATTATTAAACACATTCACTGTAATTTTTTAAAATGTATGAACTGAAACATCTGCTAACTTTTCATCAGAAATGTCTGGTTCTTTGACTGATTCATCCAAAAAGAATATGAACAATTGTATCTTTCATTCTAGTTTCCATTATCAGCTCCATAATTTTAAAACCAAATACAACGTTCCCTTTTTAAAAAATTAGTTTTAAAAAGTTTTTTTAAGTTAAAATAACTCTTTTTTTTAAAGAAGCAGCAAATACAAAATTATTCATTTACTCATTGTAGTTAAAAAGGGTATTTTAATTTAAATCATGTATTTTGTGTTAGAAGCATGATGTAGTAATGTATTTGATTTTTCTGATTAACTATTTTAGTTTTTATAAAATTTTATTAGTTTAATTTTTATTAATTAAATTATTTTTTGATTACTTAAAATTAAATTATATTATTTATATGGGTATTTATTTACACACCAGTACATGTATTTTATATGAATAGAGTGTATTGAAAAAAAAATACCCATTTTGGGTATTTACCCTTAAAAATAAATACCCAGATATTTTACATCACTGATTATAGACTTTGTTGGGAATTATCTTCAGTGAAAAAAGCTTTTAATTGTGCAGCTGCTTTAGTTTCTTTTTCATCGGTCAAACACTGACTGCACAAAATTTAATTTCTTCAAGACTTAAATCTGAGTAACATTGAAAAGCATCTACACAGTCTTCCACTTCGTGGATTGTACATCCCATCCTAGCAATACACCATTTTATTTTCTTGATTGAACTTTTTTGAATCGCAGAAGTCGAAGCCTCTGAAAAATAAAATGCTAAAAATAAAAACACTTCGCAACAAAAGATTGTACCTTTGCTCCTCATTGGCTGAATCGTGGTTTTCTCCGCGATAGTTATCCTGTATAAGGCATTCTGATTGGTCAGAATAATGAAAATTTTATAACTTTAATTTTTCTGTATTAATTAATTTTAGCCGATCCAATGTAGAACAAAGAAATTATAAATTTTTTGATTTCATAATCTTTTTCAGTTACTTTCAAAAGTTTCCCGCAACCTAATAATATTACTTGAACAATAACGAGGCATGTCCTGCGGTCTAATTGAGAGCCACAACAATAGAAATATTAAATTTAACATTTTCAAAGTATTCTTAAGGCATAACATTAAAAAGCTCCACTTTAAACATTAATTAATATCCTCAAACAGAGTGTTGAAATTTTGAAGACATTAACTTACCTTAGACCTTAACATTATCACCGGAAGCGGAAGTTAAACGCGGAAGTCCTACTTACAGGCGTACAGACAAACTATAAAACTCATCCATTAGCATTACACCGGAAGTTGGTTGTTAAGGTTTTTTAATATAAATAAACAAAACAGAATATTCGTCCATATAATTTACAATTAACTATATATAACTACAAACCATAACTTATTATTTTTGAAGATGGTGCAATACAAACCTCGGCAGTGCATTTGTATTTAACTACTATGCCAATTTGGTGATTGCATCACATAAATTCATATCGTACTATTGCCAATCGTAACCGCTGAAACAGAACATCAACATAAACATTAACCGTCATGGATTCGCAAAAATGGGTGTGGATAATTTTGTTTACATGTTTTTATTTAAAACCAGGTATTCAGATAATTTCATTTGTTCTTTTTATTGCGAACTATTAATAGTTAAGTCTGTAATTGTAATTATCAGAATATTACTGGGGAATTTATTGAAATTTTTGGTTTTCTGTCACTAACCCAAATCAAAGTTGTTTTCCTCTATTTTAATTTTATTATTTACCTAGAAATGTTAATATAATTCTTTATGTAAGATCTTAATGGGATCAAATTGAAGTTTGTAGTGGGAAGTCTGTTTTCTCTTCATATCTTATTGATTTTTGCATTACGATTTTGAAGGCGATTTTTGTGTTCTGCCATGCTCTGATCACAAAAACATATTTTTTGTATTTTAGTTAGGTTTAAATTACACTTGAATTACTATTTAGTCATGCCCGCATCGCAAGTAAATGAATAATTTTTTTTTTTTTTTGTTGACCGTGTGTCATATTCTGCTTTGTGTTGTGTATGTTTCTCGATGATGACTTATTATACCCAAAATATTAGTTAAAATATTGTGATCAAAACTTTGAATATTAGTTGAATATTCACAAATTCATTATAATTTAATTATTAATGAAATATTCCAAAATTAGCAATTAAAATAAATTATGCTGCCTCCTTTACTTTCTTATTTATTATGGAATGTGTTTGAAATTGCTTTCAGCTTGTCATTATCATTTTAGCCCTCTAAATGAAGCTTTTTCGGTAACACTTAAGAACACGGCACGGTCTCTCGCCAAACATGGAAACTTCGCTCCAACCATCTCCAAACTGCCTCACAGTGGTGAAATATGCCAAAAAGGATTTTTAAAAACTTATTAGTAAAGTTGTAAAACTTAATTACATTGATAGTCTAATATATTGCGCTACTTTTTGTGCACTTTTCGGCATGTTAATGACATGTAAGCTGCCATGGCACTTCGGCAAACTTCTGAATTGTTTTCAAAGCTGCAAGTGTTTCTACATTAGCATGAAAGTTTTCTATATTAGATTTTTGTTCAATTTCCTCTAGTGGCTTGTTTTTGATATGGAAATTAATCAATAAGGTATGTGCGAACTTTTTATCTCCTATTGATAGGAAACAAATAGTTTTTTTTAAATAAAAACTCGTCTTTTAATTGCAAAAGAATTTTTTTTATGTACTCTAATAGAATCATTGAAAGAAAATGTGAGGGATTCCAAGGAATTCTGGCATTAAAAATAATTTTTCACAAAACTTATATTAGTAGCCTTCTATTTAAAACAAATTTCCGTGTTATTTTTTGCTACCTAATTTTTTTATTTTATTGCATGTTCTATGCAAATTTTTTCTATTTATGTTCTTTTAGGGGAAAATTCAGTTGTATCGCGATCAATTATTCAACGAGAATTGATACATTTTATAAAAAGAATTATTCTAAGAACAAAACTGTCCAAAAAAAAAACACACATTTTCTGTCTAAATTTTGCTTGCTTTTATATGCTGATAGCGAACTACTAGACTCTGAAAAAAGAAAATTATCAAAGCTAACTTTTAATTACCAATGAAATTGAAAAAACTATTTGTTATTTTTTAAACATGCGTCCTTAAAATGTGCCTTTAAAAGCTTTTGAAGACAGCAGTAAACGAATTATATGAAGGAAAACTGAAGATCAGAGAGAGAGAGCGCAAGCAAGAGAAAACAGATACAGAGTCTAATGCATGCTGCTCATATGAAATGGAGAATAAAGAGACACTCTGAAATGCCAAAAATAGATACAATATCGGAAAACAAGGTCTTACCATTACTGATTCATTACAAATTATTTTTTTAAAAAATTGAATACAAAACATGAAATAGTGCTTTTGAAAAAAGTCAGTAAAAGCTAAAAAGTTCAGTTGTGCAGAAAATATTTATGTAAATGAAGCTTCAACACAAGTGGTTTTACAAGGCTTGCTTAATCAAACTGTAAAGCAGTTGATTAAATCGTTAGAAAAGGATTTTTTTTATCCTTCAAAGACATTATTAAAAACATTTATTAATTAGTAAATGGGATTTTGACAGCTCCTCGAAACTATTTGAATATAAACACCTGTTTGAAGATCTAACAGCTATAGATGCCAGCATTTTTGTCACATCTCTCATTCCAGTTAATGTTTTGCGGAATAGAGATGAACATCAGCATACTGGATTGCAGATCATCCACAACTGTCTTCTCGATAGTGTAGACAAGTACGACTTCAGTTCATTCAGGAATTGATACAAATTCAGAAACAAGAAGCTGTATATGTGACAAACTAAATAACTGATTTGAATCCAACAGACATAAAAACTGGTGAAAGATTTTTTTAATTAGTGGTAACAGCAAACTCTATTACGAATACTCAATGAACCAAAGATGTAATTTGTGTCCAACCACAAGCAAACAGTTTAAACATAACTTAAAGTTTGTTTAAAGCAATCATTGAAAACAACCATCTACAGATGTGACTGTCCACTCTGGATTTCCGGATTAGATTCTTCTAGTGATAATTATATTTTCCATGTAGACTTACGTTATGCAAATGGCAAACATGGGGGGGGGGAGGAAAAAATGCTGTTAAAATGTTAAAAACGAATCCAAGATAAATTTAAATTACAAATGGGTTTTGTGTTTGACATGCTGAGTAATGAAGGAAGGCAATACTGCATGGGCACGGAAGTCAACTGCTGCTATTTTATTTATTTTTATAATGATTACAGTGTGACAACTGCTTAATAGTCTGAAACTCTTCATTAATTGAGGATTTCTTAATTTTAAGTCTATCCAAAATATCCTAAAGTTCTTAACACAAATAATTTTAATATTTAACAATTTTGGCCAACGTTTTCACATATTTCGCCACTGTGTGCAGGTTCAGAACAACAGCCACGAATACCAGATTTGGCAAGAAAATGCAAAAAAAATTCAAATTTGGCTACTGTGCCATGTTCTTAAATGAAGGTGGTCAACTTCATTGCTGTTGGTATCTTGAGTGGAAATTCAATTAACTACCTAAATCTAATATTTAGATTACTGCAATGTATGCCAATAAGATTCCTATTTGTTTATTGACTTTTTAAATATTATTTGGTGTATTGATGTTTAAATATAATATCCATTTCTTACAGTCATTTTGAAATTAAACCATACATTTGTTAAAAATCAAACAAACATTTGTTTTTCTAGAAAGTCTGAAAATGAAAGAACATGAGGAAAATTACACCCTTCCAATTTTCAACATATCCATAAATTTTCATTTTCTTATGAAGTGAATTTAATCAAAATTATCAATGGCTATTTTGGTTATCCATTTAATAATTTTAAAACTAATTTGATTTTTTTTTTTTCTCTTCTTCGCATTTACTTCATAAATTTGTAACTTACAGTTGTATTAAATTATAATTTCTAAATTCATTTAGTATTACTTAAACTTACAGTTGTGATATTACCTTCTAGTATCTATGTTGCAAGTAATTTTTCAAAGGCTAACTTATCTGGAAAATCTTTGAATATATCTTTCTCGCATGTAATTAGATCTATTGTTATTACTCTAAAGTTAATGTACCTACTGCACAAAAGCCTAAATAGCATTTTTATATCATGACTTATATTTGTCATCTTTCAGTTCAAAAGCCTCTTTAGACAGATTAGAAGATTTTATTAAATGAGTCTTCTACAGTCACCATTTCAAATATGCTTTATATGTGAATTATATATTGTTTTGTTGAAAGTTTCAAAATTTATTAGAAGTCATCATAGTAATCTTTGTGAATTATATTTCTTAAATAATGATAATTTCTTATCCTGATGAAAACGAAAAGTAATTTAACAAAAATGAGCAACTTTAAGTGTAAAATGCATCTGAAAACAATTTTATTAACATTATTTATTGTTTTTCTAATTACTTTATTCTCATCTCAGCTATATCCAATGATCTTAGCACCATAACTTGGTGTACTGTTAGTAACGCTGAGCAAAGAAAATGCAATGACTTCTCAAGAGCTGTCAACAGAACAGCTAGTTTTAAAGTAACTCTATCTTGTCAACAAGCTGCTGATAAAGATAAGTGTATGGATTTGCTTGATACTGGCCGAGCTGATTTGCTTACTCTAGATCCAGGTGAAGTATACATTGCTGGTCGTTATAACAGTTTAGTTCCTGTGATGGCTGAAGTCTATGGTTCAGGTATTTTTCTTTCATTTAATCATTTTCTGTCATCTATATGCTATAATTTTTGGTTAATCTGGAGTCTATGGTGCCAACTTTTTTTGTTCTTCTTAGGATCGCCAACTCAGTGCTGCCAAGAACTGAGATAAGAGAATATATGTTTTGGCTGTGCAATGATGTTTTTAACAAGTGACATGCACGCATGCGTGGAATTTAATCTTTTCATCGGTGTTTTGCACATCACGCTATATTGCACCTCATTATGATTGGACTGTTTTGTTCATCTCTTTGATATGATTGGTCGATTCATTCGAATTTCAATAAAACTTTGTTTGGAATTCTTTGGTTTGAATATCGGTTCAGAACTGTGTATGCTATTTTGTGTGTTTCGTTTCTCAATGAATAAGCAAAGCTACGCGTATTCTGCTATGTTGAAAGTGAAGCCACTGATGTTTTCTTGTGTGTTCAATCTCTCCTTTTCAGGTGACGCATGCACAAGAGAGCAATAAAAAGCGCACTGCACATCCAAAACAGTATTTGTCGATGGCAAATGAAATTGTGCCAAGAAAAATTGGCGAGAAACAGATGCGCACCGTAAACTCCAGGTTTACCTAATTTTTCTCTTCTTAAACACACTCTGATACAGTGGATATATAGTCTATCCAAAAAGATACTCAAGTTTCAAAATAAATCAATTCTTAAGCGTACCTTTTAATGTGACTTGTATCCTTAAAAATACATTTCTCCTGTACTTATACATTACTTCCAATGTGTATTTCATTTCTTAAAATGACTCCTGAAAATACTTTTTTGGGACTGCTAATAACTTTCAAAGCAAATGTTCTTTCTCTTCTATTGTTTCTAATATGTCAACTTCTCAAAGTGGATTTCAGCCTTGGGAACAGAAGAAACACAGGGTCAAATCTGGAGAATTGCAACTAGTTTTTGATCCACATTTAAAACATCAAGCAGCTCCTGACTAGATGTGACACAATTATTGTTTTATTCGGTCAAGAGACAAGACTCAAATTTTGTTGGTATGTGATGCATGAGTCAGAATTGTGTGAAATGAACTTTTGCTGATCCTACATCTGCATCAATCTCATGGATATTTAAATGGTGTTTTGCACAAATCAAAGGAAGCATTTCCTTGACTTGAAAAACTCCCACTGATATTGAAAGGTGCTCAGTTTTCAGATTGTCTTTGACGGATCTTCTGCCTGATTTGAAACTTTGGGTCTCACTAAAACGATCCTCTCCGTAACCTTTTTGCAATATTTCAGTAAAGCAGTTTGCCTATTTTATACAGAATATCACACACTCCCATTTTTGAAATTTAAAAATATTGCCAAATATGCAGTTTGGTAGTTCACTGTATCACTCATAAAATAGTGACAAAATATTGTGGCACTCTTGAAACCAGCGGGAGTGGTCTCCCCTAAACTCTCAGTAATTCTAACACGGTAGGTAGAAAACTAGAATAATAAAGATCATCAAATAAACTTCCGTCGTAGTAAACCAAGTTGGAACCGCTGGTTTGAAGGATCAAAACAAATTCAAATCCTCTGCTCATTCTTTTGTGCAACAGGAACTGGCTAGACTCCAAATAAGTTTGTTTCCTCTAAAATCACTCCAGAATTTGTTTTTGCAAACTGCAAGTTCTGAGCCGCCCTTCCTGCACAGGCATTACACTTAGTAGGCATGCGAGTGAGTTAGTTTCAAAACTGAACAAGTATCCATACAGACCGACAGTGCAGTCAACCCTTTGACGGATTTGCCAAAATTTTATACTGACCTACATTCATGAGATAAAACTGTGTAAAAATTTTATCCATCTGGCTTTTCAAGTTTTTGAGTTATAGCCATGACATCCATACATTCAGACAGAGACTTCCTTGGAGGATTTTATCCAAAAATTTGATAGAAACCTACAAATTATGCTTAAAGACCACATACCAAATTTCCATCCTCGTAGCTCTAATAGTTTTCAGTTATCGGGTTCACAGACACAACACAACGACATAATTCCAAAATTGTGTTTTTTCGGAACAGGGAGGTCTAAATCTGGAGATTCGGCTTAAAATCTCGAGTTCGAATTTTTGACGAGTTAGCAATACTTCCTCTCTTTGTATACTTCGTATACGAGAAAGTAAAAAAGTGCAGTTGAGGTTAAGGCTTATTGCACAATGTGGTTTGTAGGTTGATGCTTTAAAGCAGTGGTCCCCGGCCACAGACCGTACCCGTCCGTGGATCAAATGGCACCAAAGAACATTAAATTATTTCATTTTTATAAGCTTTTTTCAAATTCTGACTTGTTCTTTTTTGACGTATTTCTTACCCCAGATGGAACCGCTCTGCTGGAAAGAAACAATCAGGTTCTCATTGATTTAAGCTGTCTAGTGAGTTAAAATGTTAAATCACTTAATATTCATTTTTGGTATAACTGTATTTTATTTTGAAATGTTTAAATATTTGTTTATTAAAAAATAGTTAAAATGTTTTAAATGTTTAAATACAATTAAATTTAAATTATTAAATCAAACTATCTAAAATATAAACAATCAACGATTAGCGGCCATAAAAAAAATTATCAAAAGTTGCGGTCCACGGTAGTGAAAAGATTGGGGAGCACTGCTTTAAAGCTCTACTGTAAAAGTTTGGTTTCTTTTTGGACAAACCACATATATATCTGTGTTTAAATACATTTTAAATTTATTGTTCAAATGTGTTGTAAGAAAATATTTAAAGTTTCAGGTGGAATATTTATAATAACCCTAAAAAAAACCTACTTTTTACTAAAAAGGAATGCTTTCTGTACGTTTAGTTCCAGTGTGGTGCTGGATATAAATCCTGTAATGAAAAGTTGGGGAGTTATTTAATACAAAACTATTTCTGTGCATTCGGGAAACTTTTTAGAGGGACACAGCTAGTACTTGCTCTGTTAGAATATTGGTTGACGGATCTGAAATCGGTTATCTAAAGTGTTAACTTTTTGAGCTAAATTATTGAATGTGCATTCATACATTTCAGAGTACTTTTGAACATATTTCATTTATTTATAAGATTAATTATGACTCATTTTTGTATTTTTTTCTGTGTTTTAATTTCATTTTGTTTATAAATTTTTTATGCAAAAGTTATTTTACTTATAGTTTCATAATTGTATGTGTATGTATGATTTAATCATTTTTGAACTTTCATTGTTTCTTAATTACTCTATGTTTTAGATTATTGTTGAAAAAAAGATATTTTCAAATATCATCATTTAAATTAATCAAAATCTAAAAATGCAATATAAAATGATAATTTTTATTACATAAATTAAGGCAGTCATGTCTAGAGATCACCAATTAATCATTTTTTTTGAATTATATTTCTAAGGTACTGTTTAAGTGTCTTGAAGAACAACTTTTTCTCCCCTCATAGAAGGAGTTTAAATTTTTGTAAAATTTAATTGTTGCTTACAAAAAATATTTCTGCAGTTCATAAATTACATTCAAATCTATACTATAACAAATTTGAGATTTGTAAAATAAAGTTTTAATTTAAGTTTGTTAAAACATTATTAAAGAATGCTTGTTAGATATATCAGTTAAAAATATTACATTAAAATAATATTTGTCCTTTTTGAAAAAAAGGGGGGGGGGGAATAGATATATCAGTTTAAAAAATTAGCTTGAAATAATGTTGTCTTTTTTTTTTTTTTTGAAAAAAAGAGGGAAAATGCTTTTGTTATTTATTTTTTAGAAGAAACGTCTGGTTATTATGCTGTGGTTGTAGCTCGTGAATCATTGAATATCAGAACCCTTGCTGACCTGAGAGATAAAAAGGCTTGCTTTCCTGGTATTGGACAGATGGCAGGCTGGGTCATTCCAATTTCTGTGCTCATTGATAAAGATATAATTGAGGTTATCGATTGCAATAATCTCATAAAAACAGCTGCCTCATTTTTTGGTCCTAGTTGTGCTCCAAATTCTCTCATTGATAAATATAATCCTACAGGTGAGTTTCTCAAAATTCTCTTTCTTTAGCTTTGTTAAATCTGTAATTTGTTTAAAATATGTGTATTAATTTAAAGTTGTAGTTTTATTAGTAGTATATCTAAAATCTAAGTTGAGCTCAGCTTGTTTAAAATTAAGTTAAAGTGAATTATTTCTACTTTTTGAGTGTACACTTTCAGGTAATGCTTATTCAACTGCTCTGAAATTTCTCCAATTTTAGCCTTAAGAAATAATTTATTTACCTCATTTATTTGTATCAGCATAAAAATATTATTGCACAGTGACAATTAGAAACACTGTTTCCGCATCATGCCTTTTATAGTATGATAAAAATGATATTCCATGCCATGCCTTTTATATTATGATAAAAATGATATCCATAGTTACTTCTCATTTAAAAAATAGAAATAATACAGCCATAACAAAAATTTCTTATGTGGTTTTTACTCTCTAACGGTGGGTTTCTACAAGGCCAATATCTTCAGGACAATAAATTCACACATGCACTGGAAGAAGATCAGGCATGCACAGAAACAGCCGACTGTGGCATGTTCTTGTCCGGACTCGACAACTGCTTGCTATTGTCCCGACAATATTGGCCTCGTGTAAACCCACCTTAACACCAGTCTTCTACAGAGAGAGATGCCCTCTACCCTTTTCATATAACAAGGAACAACAAAGGCAGATCAATGTGAGATATAGTTAGAGAGACGTCCAACTGAAAAGAGCAGGACGGGCTCCTTGCTGAACTGTTTTATGGAACAGTTGTCAGACATACAAAACTCCCCAATTACGTATAAGATGTCATGATGGATATCTTGAATATCATAATTGTTCTAGACACTAGCTGCATTGTAAATATAATATGTAATTAAGTCATCATTAGATTTTTAATTTTAATGATGGTTTGCGATAGCTCTTTTTTAATTAAAATGGACATGAACTATATCTTTTTCAATAATTTATTTTAAAATTCAACATAGGTAAAATATAAAACAAAAGAGACTGTGGCTAAGTAGTAATTAATTATATAAACATTAAACAGTGGAATTAAACCACATTTTAAGGGCTACATAATCTCGCTTTGTAGGAGATTAAATATAGACGATTAATTCACAATACCTCGCTTGATAGGAGTTAGTAAATATGGACTCCTGCTTTTCAGTCCAGCTATCAACAACTCTTCGTGAGAACTGGAAGGTTTGTCTCTTCGCCACCCACTTGGGGAAGGCGCTGCAATCGAGACTAAACAATGATTCTTGAATTGCATGCCCACAAAAAAAATGGGGGTTTGGCCACAATAAGTATTTAGCCTAATAGATGAGGTAGATAGTTTTGAGAAATGAAATGATTTCTGCGGTCTGGTTAGGGCTAAAAGAATAGTGAAAAGTAGAGTTTCCTCGAACTGTGAACTAAAACTGTTTCCCTTCCATGGTGCAAGATGGGCATTATAGTTGTATTATCTTTAGAGAGAAATTTAATCTGAGCCTCATCTGTAAATAACTCATCCTTAATCATGTTAGAATAATTAAGTGTATATTTTAATTTTAACGAGTCATGATTGCATCCCCACATTTATTACTGTGAACTACCTTATTTTGAAATTGAAACATATCCTTCTTTAAACTGTTTAAACGGCAAAATATTCTTGATGATATTTAAAACTTCTATATTATGTGCTTTTTTGCAACATTTTATATGTTTATATAATGGATTTCTTTATATTTTTGAAAATTTGCATTACTACATATTTCTTATCTCTCAAAACTCTCCATTTTTCCTTGGGGGGGGGGGGGGGGAGATAGCATTTGCGTTTCTTTCCTGCCAAATGCATTACCAGATTTGCTCTTTTTCCATTTTAATGATATCATATGTATTTGGCCCTCATAGAAGTGGCCCACGTATTTACGATTTTTCATTTAATACTTGTATCTTTACTGAACAGTTTTACATCTCTTAGACATTTTACATGAACAGATTCTTTACTCACATTTTATACTTTAGGTGATAATCCTATGCACATGTGTGATCTTTGTGCTGGTGACAAAAGTACACGCTGTTCTGGAAGTGACCCATATGCTAATTTTGATGGAGCATTTAACTGTTTTGTCAATGGTGGTGATATTGCTTTTGTCAAACATACAACTGTAGATGAAATGACTGCTTCCGAAAGTTATCGTGGGCCTCATAAAAATCAATTGAAACTCATTTGCCCAACTGGATTTACCTCTAGTGTAGATTCATACAAGACTTGCAATTGGGGTTATGTTCCATCTCATGCTGTTGTAACTACATCAGCTGCTCATCCAGACCAGAAGTTTCTATACCAAAGATTTTTATCAGTAAGTACTTTTATAACAGAGTTTTCTATGGTAAACTAACATGTCAATACTGGCTTTACCAAAATTTAATATTTTTTAAAATAGCAAGCTGCATCAAAGTTTGGAGCACGATGGAATGATGGAGGAGGAAGAAGATGGCAAGACAACTCAAATCCAGACACAATTGGCAGTACCTTTTCGTTATTTACATATAATGAAAAGTATGAAGGAAGAAATCTGCTTTTTCAGGATTTAACTGTCAATTTGGTTCCCCTTGAAGAAAGTCAGCAAACTTTTTCAGGTTATTTAGGTAAGACATATGCATGTTTGTCTCTAATCTAAAGACTTCTTACTTGGAACAATAATTAATGTGCATGAACTTCTTTGCAAAAATTATCTATAAATCAAAAAGATTATCATTTTGCTTTTTTTATGTACAATAGAGTTCCATTATTCCACATCGGTTCTTGAGGAATTAAAAAATATCTTAAATTGCAAAATGTACTCTATAATTTTCACTGTCATCCAGATGGACCAATTATTATGTGGGTGTTTGTTTCACTGTTTGTATGGTGTCAAGTTGAGGTTTTTTATTGGGGCTGCAATGCTAAGCAGCCTGTCTATAATCATACTAAAATTTTGAAATTGGCTATCTATATATTTTTCTTTCTATTTTCTTCTCTCAAATTGCTGTCTCTGGCTTTATCTTTTAATCCTGGCAATTTAATGTTCACGTCTTCTTGCTTGCTGCATATTATTTAAATTATTTTTTGATTTATCCTGTTATTGGTCAGTTTTTGTGTCAGATATTTGTTCTGCAGAGAGAAAAAAATAAACATATTTTGGAGTACATTATTTTAACCAGCACTCCAGCCTTAACCCCTTCGAGATGAGCGCCACATATGTGCGTTTGCACTAGATTCCTCTCAGGGCCGAGCGCCGCATATATGCGTTTGCACTAGATTCCTCTCAGGGCCGAGCGCCGCATATATGCATTAAGCTTTTGGAACAAAATGCTTTCTATCAGATGGCATTACTATCCCACATTTCTTTCAAAAGATTGGTCCTGTATATTAGTATTTCTCTCTCCGAGGTCACATGTCTGTGAATGGTTGGATTTTTGGGAGTATAAACAGAAACACGTGCTGGCAAGTGTAAAGAGGAGCACATGTTGAAGGGCTCTTAACTCATTTTGGAGTGATTGTTTATTGTTTCTCTTCTGGTTTGGGTTGGGATTTTATGGGGGATATTCTGTCAAAGGTTTTATGCCTCTCAGTTTCATTCGTGCAGTTTTGGCTAAAAGAACGCTTCTTTCCGAGGAGGAAATATGTAAATTTATAAATAATCCTTTTATGGATTTTTCTGATTATAATGACAAGAAAATAAATTATTAGAGTTCTTCAGATAGTTCTCAATATTCAGATTCTGAATTAGAAATGGATAGTACTAATATATCGGTTCCAATTCCATCATATCGGTGGAGTACTAAAATAGAAGATTTTTCATAAGGCTTTGAAGTGTTAATTATTAAAATTTTCTTGAAGTATTTTGTAATATTAAATGTAAATGTTTATTATTTCCTATGTTTTCATTAAACTTTTTTATCATGAATAGAATATATCTTTTATCACATATTTAAAAATGGCTTCATTTCTATGTAAAGGGCACTTTTTATGCATTATTATATAACTCGCACCTTTTACGAAATTTAATGCGTGTTAGGCTTAGCTGGAGAAAATGCTTCGGCCTGTGGGCACTGACTGTGCTTGCCAGCTCCCGTCCTGTGGGCAAGCTTTCTTCAGCGTGCGTTTGTCCCGAAGGAGTTAACTAGAAATGAAACAGATTGAACAGACAATAAAGTTTGTTCATTGAATAGTCTTAAAATGTAGAAAATTGTAATATCTGAGATTAAATATAAAAAATTTTTGAGTTAACCGATGTTAAAAAAGCATTTTTTTTTTTTTTTTTTTTTTTGCACTTCTCATTTCTTAGTAGACTTCCTGCCAGTGGTTGGCTATATACTTCTCTTTTTATTTTAAAATACTTTATATAATGGAAGATATTGTTTATTCCATGGTACAGAGTATTTTACATGAAAAGTGTTCCCTCTCTTTTTTTCCCTAATATATGACATTTTCACTTACTCGACATCAGCATTTCCTGTTTATGTTGGTTAATCCAACTCTACTGTATACACAATTAATTTATATGCATTTCAATGTTTTAAGTGCATGCCACCATATACATTTTTGCTTTTTGAAGATTGAAAAATAACTATACTTAAAACAACATCCTCCACAATTTATCCACTTGGAATTTTCCATGTTGTGTGAAGTTACTGCTTATGGTTATCTTGAAAGTGTATCTAAATGTAATTTACTATACAGTTGGCATTGTAATCAGTGTTTTTTTATTATTGATGTATTTTTTTACTAATATGTATTGTTTTAATCAGGGAGTGTTGAAAAGACTTTTCAACAGAAATTACAAAAGTGTCCTATTCCTTCTGCAAGACTTTGTGTTGTGTCTGATCAGGAAATGAAAAAGTGCCAAAAAATGAAGACAGCATTTCGAGCTCGAATGTTAAGACCTGATTTAGTATGTATCAAAGGTTTCAGTCAAATAAATTGTATGCAGCTCATAAGAGAAAATGCGGCTGATCTTGTAGTACTGGATGCTGGAGACATCTATCGAGCTGGGCAGTAAGTTACAGAATATTCTGTTATATTTTATTGTTATATCTAATTTATAATAAGCCATTAATAGAATACATATTTTTCAAACATTATTTGTAACTTTGGATTAAAATGTCTTTTGTTAATTTCAGGAAGTATAATCTGATGCCTATTGTTGCTGAGCAATATGATTTAGAAGAACCAGCTTATTATGTCATTGCTGTTGCTAGACAACCTGATAAGGATACAGATCTCCTTTATTTAAAAGGTTTGAGAACTTTTCATTCTTACGAGATAAGAATTCGGACTTTCTTACTTTTTTATAATTTAATTCTTTATTCATAGTGTCAGTAAAGCTGTTGTGTTATAGAAATCATTAAAATCTAATTTTTAAGGGTTTCAATAAAATCGAAGATTTGCTGTGGTTTGACTTATGAAACTTATGTTGTATTATTTTATGTTTTTTAAGAACTCATTAGTTTAAATAGTATTTGTTTGCTTTGGCATGGTTGCACATGAATAATGTTTTCACTCATTTATTTTGCCATTCAAAAATAAAAACTTTGGAAAATATTCTAGAAACTTTAGTTAACCCTTTTGGTTTAATGTTTCTGTTAGTTTATTCTAATTATTTGTTGTACGAAAATTTTCTCATGTTTTAAGTATATATATTTTTTTTAGTTTGCCTATTGTATTAATAAAAGTAATGAATATCATTTTTGCTTCAAATCACATGAAAATCCTAATTTTTTTTGGAGTCATCATTGAGGCATATTTGCTTCCATGTAATCAAAATCCGTCATGGGTGAGGATGTATTGGCATTAACACTTTTCTCCCTGTGAATTTGTCTTCTCTTTCATGCCAATTTATCAACTCTATTTGATGAAACTTGTAACTATTTAAATTCTCTTATTCTTTCTTTTCCTGACTGCTAATTTGTAAAAATCTTCATCTTCGCTATTGTAAAAAGATTCAAAAGAAATTAGAAACCACTGAAAATCTGTGAACAAACGTTATATTTAGTTGCTTAACGTGCAGACATAATTTCTCAAAACAACGTCTTTTCAGTTTGTTGAATTCTTACAGCACTTCTTTAGATATCTCTTTTAATGCTTTGCATGCGGCTCTGGATTTTAAGAATAATAAAGAATGAGAACTTTGGAACCTGTAACAGAACACTTGTCCATATATATATATATATGGACAAGTTCAATGTATATATATTGAAAAGCTTAAAATGGCTAAAAAATTTCAGAATTTGATTGTTATTGATACATCATATCTGAGAATTGCTACAAAAACTATATATAAGTTTTCTCTTAATTATAATATGTTCTTGCACAACCTTGTAAAAGTTTGAACTTGTTATAAATTTTAAATGATGAATAAATTCCCTGATATAAATTATTGTTTATAAAAGAAAGACTTATATTTGAGAATTTCAGTTCCGACTGACTATCCAAAAGTTTTTGAAATCAAAAAAAGTTGAATGTCTTATACCTGCTATTGTTTTTAAAAAAGTAATAATTCTGTCTACTACTTAGTGCAATGTAATGCTTACTTTTCTAAATTTTCGATCTTAGAATCAACAAAAAGCCAGTTTCTTTTTTTTCCCCACCTTTTTTGTCACTGGCTAAGTACATCAACAGGGCCAGCATATATCCCGTAGTGAAATCCATGGATTAAATAGGACATGATTTCGATAATTTAAATCTGTATGTGATCTATAGCAAACAATATTTAATTAAGGAATAACCAAAAATCCCAAAGGGCAAAACAAGAAAACTATAGTATCAAAACAACTGAAGGAGTTCTGATGTGCTTCACATATGCATTGGGCCAATCATTTAAAATTTTTATTGAATTGTTCCAGGTGTAGTTAAAATGTTCATAGTTTTCTCGTGATTGAATTCACTAATTGAATTTTCTCTGGTTGTATTCAGTTTTTTTCTTCTAAAATGTGCCCCAGGGATAATTAATTTGGAATATATCGGATTCCATGGTAGCACAGTTTTTAATTTATTATTTTTTTTTGGGGGGGGGTGAACTTCTAAGGAATTTTTCCTCCTAGTGGAAATTTTATTTCCTCTCATCTGTGTTTTTAGCTTTCTGATTTTAATTTTATTGAAGATTCTTCTTTTATAGAGTAGGTTTCAGTTTAAAAAACATATTTTATTTTGGTGTAGTTAAATTTAACTCTTGTGCAACAAAATCCGGAACAAATTTAGCTTAACATATTGTTGACTGGGGCTTTTTGTAGAAACTGATACATGTGGCCGACGATTTTTCCTAAAAGTGAATAAGAAAAAATCCGTATATGAAGGAATATAGGCGACTTGAACTTATGACATCTTTCCACAAACTGAGAGTTTCTCAATAATATATTCACCATTAAAATTGTTGTAAAAAGTGCACCATTTCGTAAACAATTGAAAATATAAAAACAAACGATAACCACAATTTAAAATATATAATACCCAGTCAGTTAGATTCAGTTAACAAAAGATGTCATATGCAGGGATGAGATTCTTCCGCTTTTTGGCGAATTTCTGCTTTTTTGTTATTTTGGAGAAATTTCGCTTTTTTTTTTCTCAAAATTCCGTTTTTTCCCCCTTTTTTTTCCGGATTTCCGTTTTTTTTCCCCCGCCGCAGAAATCGTCTTTTTCTTCCGAAAATTCCGCTTCTACACAAAGAAAAGAAACCTTTCTATCTTCCGTTTTTAAAAGAAAATTCTGGGAAAATATGCTTGACCACGCGGCTTAACTCCACCGGCTAGGAAACTAGCTGATTTATCTTGTACTGACAAATCAACATTATATCAGCAAGCTCTACAAGGATGAACATTCCAACATATTCTGTGCCATTCAAAGTATTAATTACCACCTTTTTGCAGAAAACAAAACCTCTGGCATATTTTGCAAAAAAATGATTTTTTTTGCATGAACATGTTGAAAAAAAAAATTAGTTAAAAACTTAAGGTCATCTTGTAGGGTGTACCAAGATGAAGAAATAATAATAAAAAAATGGAACAAAAACAAATAAATAAATTACATCAAAAAAAGAAAGAAAAACTCCTATCAAAAGAGGTAGCTTAAAAAGTTGTGTGCAAATGCAGCAAAAAAGCAGAGAATAAGACATAAAAAAAAAATCTTCTCAGAATAAAAAATAAAACCGATGATTTACCTAGACATTCTAGAGATAATGTAGTCCCGACAACTATCCCAGTAATTAAACGGATACTAATGAAGACTGTGCAAAACTTGAGCCTCTACTGAAAATAAACTTGCAGAGGATACAAACACATCCTTTATTGAAGAAAAATCTGTCAAAGATAGGAGCCCTCCAAAACAAGGGGTGAAGCGTGTTAATGGAGATCTGTTACCAACAAAAGCCATACAAATAAAAAAAAAACGAAAGAAACCACTTCTTTAGCAATTAAGGAAATGTTTCAAAGGGTTTCAAATAACAATAATGCTAAATGAATCTGTCATTGTAACTGTACAATGCCTCGACCCCTCTCACTTTATAAGGTGCAAAATCAATGTACTGTTACTTTTGCAGAAAGGTATAAAAATAAAAGAAATAAAACAGAATTCAGTATATGATACATTATTATAATTTATAAAGAGCTTACTCTACACAAAAGCACTAAGTGTGTAAAGAGCACTTTACACAATTGCACGAAGCAAAAGAAATTATTTGTCCTTATTTTTATTTATTTTTTGAGCTAACTTTTATCAAAAGGCTATTAAATACAATTCTTCTCAGACTTGGGTGAATGTTGCATCTCAGTGATGTTCAGGTGGTAAACATGTTTTAATGTCTAATTTTGTATTTTCTGATGCCCCTGATGATGTGTTAAACTTGTTTGTTAACGTTTAATGTAAAGGATTTAACAATAATTTAATATTCTTTTTCTTATTTATGCATACTGATTTATAAATAATTAAGTTATTAATTATTATGGTGTAATATTTTCATCATGTTGCATGTTCTGATGTTTTCTTTCTTGAAACATCTTTTGCGTATAAATTATGGTACAAATCTTTTGCTCACGCATGATTTCAGTCTTTTTGCTTTTTTGCCAATCTCATCCCTGCATATGATGTCTCTGGTCAATAATGTGTTAATCGATAAAAAAAACTATTTTTCATTAAGAACTGTGCACTCTTAACAAAACTAATATCTTCTTTACTATGATATATCTTAATGGCATCTCTTCATTGAAGAAGATTTTACATCTTTGTTTCTGATGAATTTATTTTATTGTTCATCATGATTGATTAGTGATATTTTGAGTTTATGACCTACAGTATAACCCATTCTGTACATTTTTATTTGAGAAATTCTTTAAGTGCAGGAAACGTGCATTTCAGATTATTGAAAAATCCCTTAAATCCTTAGCTATTTTAATTATAAGCATTCATAATATAGTCTTTTGATGTAACTTATGTTTTAGAATGGCTTGAAGTATTTATTAATGTTCATTTTGTGTATATTTTAACTGGTTTAAGCTATCCTTAGTAAGTAGGTTATGTAAGCTACCCTTTTTTAGATTATCAAATCCTTCAAATAAGGTATCTCTGTAATTGTAATTTTCTATAAACTTTAATATACATTCTATATAATACAATCATCATGCCATTTTGCAGACTCAGTTCTCAACACTATTAAATAAATAACCAATTATACAATAAGTAAAATTAATCAAACATATAGTGCATAGGAAAGCTTTAAAATCAATATATCGCTGCATAAAAAAATAATTTGCAATAATATAAAATTCATCCATTATTCAGTTCAGAGCTGCAAAATTCTAGATTATTACCATCAGTTTTTTAAGTTTAATTGTTCTTGTTAAGTTCTAAACTTGTGCCTCAAGTGATATGCATTTTTACTTATGAAAATAATGTTTAATTTGTGTGTATTTTGTTAACTGTTATTTCAATTCATTAAGAACTCAATTTCATTTTCAAAAATAAACTTATTAATTATTGATAGAATTTTCGATAGAACATTGTGTTATTCCTTTTTATCACATTTTAATACCATTAACTTTTAATAGGTAAAAGGTCTTGCCATACTGGTATTGGAATGGCTGCGGGTTGGGTAATCCCTATGAGTTTTCTTCTGTCCAGCGAAAGAATGCGATCATATGGATGTGATTCGGCACATGCTGCTGCCGAGTTCTTTCAGAAGAGCTGCGTTCCTGGGGCTTTATCTCGAGAATACAGTGTTGTGGGTGATACACAGTACAATACACTTTGTGATTTATGTCATGGTTCAAGTTCTTATTTTTGCTCAAAAAGTTCTCATGAGCCTTTCTTTGGTCACACGGGTGCCTTACGCTGCCTTGTTGAAGGAGGAGGTGAGATTGCATTTGTGAAGCATACAACTATTCTGGAAAACACTGCTGGAAAAAATCAAGATTGGTGGTCACGTCCCATGATGCCTGATGATTTTGAGCTTCTATGTAGAGATGGCACAAGAGCTCCTTATGATATGCATGAAACTTGTAATCTTGGAAAAGTAGCTTCAAATGCTATTGTCACTGATAGGATGAAACCAAAAGAATACATAAATGCATATATTGATTTATTTTTATATGCCCAGCAATATTATGGTTCAAAGTATAGTGAAGAATTCACTTTTAAAATGTTTGTATCTGAAGATGGTTTTAGTGATTTGATATTTCAGGATGCTACTCAGCAGCTGAAAGTTGTACCTGAGTCGAGAAGAGACTATCACGAGTATTTGGGTCGCGACTTTTTGCAAGCAATGAGAATTGTTGATTGCACTGCATCGTCGTCATATGTAACAGCATCAATTATGAATGTTGCATTTTTGTTATTGGCTCTTATATTTTGTAATCAGTCCATATACCGGTGATTTCATTTTATCTGTATTCGGATGATAAGGTCATTCTTCTCCGTCCAGTCAAAATTGTACAAGTGATGTTTGTTCACAAATATATATTGACAACATAGATATCATTATATATTTTAAATGTAAGTATTGCATGTTAGTTTATCGTTGCTATGTTATCACTTTGGAGAGTATGCATCTTTTTCTGTCCTTTTCATTGTTTTAATTTACCCGTATCATGTATATTAACTTTTATTCATTCCAAGGTCTGTTTTTTCATTGGTTTATTGTAAAACTTAGCCATCCGTCCATTGGGAAAGTGTGTTACATAAATTTTACAAAGAAGTTTATTTTTATGCTGTATAATATATATTTTTATGCATATTTTGCTGATAAAATTTTAATTGGAAGCATATTTGTGATACATGAATTCCTTATTGCATTTTCGTTTTCCCCTTCTATACATTCCATATTAAACAAAGTCCATGTTTATTGTATATTGACGCATAAATATATAGTTTATGTGTGTTTGTGGAACAGCATTTTGTAAATGTTCAGAGTAAGAAAAGATTCATTGTTTTTAGGAGTTTTGATTTGATAAGATATTCTCCTGTGGAGAACTCATTCCAAGGAATTGGCATTTTGGCCTTTAGCACAATTTTTATTTAATTAAGTTGCAACCCATAACACTGTACTAATAGTGCTTTCAATATCTAATTAATTTTTGAAAAGCATCGCTATTTATTTGTATAAGATTGTATTTAGTATTATTTATTCTTTGTAACTGTTAATCTTAAGGACTGTCTGTTTTGAAGTTTTAAAAAAAATTTGAACAACTGAAAACTCATCCCTTTCCCTAAAAAAACTGATTTTCAAATGCTTTGAAATAAATTTCATTGGAAAAATGGTGACAGCTAGAAAGTAATTTATATTCATAAAATAATATATTGTTTGGATTTGTTAAAGAAAAAAAACATTTATCCTTTGATGTTTTAAAATTTCTATAATTTTATGGAAGAAATCTTTATTTGAGACAAATATCGAAGCACATTTTTTTATGTAAAAATCTGCATTGAGTTGTAGCCTTTTTCTTTAATTGATAGTATTAGCCCATTTTTTTAAATATTATATAAGTGTTTTTAAAAGTCATAAATTATTTTATTGACCTAATAACACATTTTAGTTTGTTTCTTATAAAAATTTAAAAAGTTATTTTTGCTGATTTTTTATAGGTGTAGTGTGCATTTTTTTTTCAAAAGTTTTTTTAATTAGCTCTAATATTTTGTATTTCGAGTTTTTTAATCAATTGTTTTAATTTTAATCAACTTCAGATAAATTTCCTTTATGGCCTAATTTATCGTTTGCTACAATATTTTAAATCATACATACTGCAGAGGTAAGATTATGTCTCAAATGTAAACTAATATTTACATGTGCATTGATTGCACATTTATTTTTACATGTGTAGCTAGTTTTTGGTTGAAAGAGCTTAATGTTTTGATTCTGTAGCTTTAGTTTTGAATACTAATATAATGTATTTATGCTTCCTGCACACTCTAAAAACTTAATATAATTGGTATATCCTTTGTGATGAAACACAAATCTATGTTGATATTAACAGTGATGAGTCAGTACAGAATTTATAAAATAAATTTACAACCATTTATTTTCATATTCATAATTTGCAAGTTGTGATAAATCTAAAATGTATCATATTAAGAAAAATTTATTGACTTCCGTGATTCCATAGTGGATCGCTTGTAAAGCAGAAAACTTTTCCCTGTATCTGGTGAGATTTTGATTTTTTGAAAAAAATTATGTATTTAGTGTAAATTTGTGTACCTCCTTTTGTGCAAATTTTAAGTTTATTTGCAAGTAAACCATTTTTAGAGGCTTTTTTAACTGTATTTTTTATGGTACATGTTTTATTGTCAATATCTTAGATTCATATTCCAAAAGTTTTGTAATAGCTTTCCTTTTTCAACTATTTTATTTCTTTCAACCTTCACTTTTAAGTTTTAAAATCATACATAATTTTTCTCTGATTTTTTTTTCCTAGAACTTGCATTATATTTATTATTGCAGTTGGAATTTCTTTTTTAAGTTTATATTTCTTTGTCACCATTTCTGTTTATAGCAATTGATTTGAATTGCATGGGAGTATTTTCCCTGTGAGATCTTTGTTCATGTAGTATATATAATTTCATATCCAAGAAAGACTTGAAGTATCTTTATCTGTTATGCAGTTATAAAATTAGCATTTGAAATGCAATCGATTATTTACAAGAGACATTTTCATTAGTTTTCTAAACAAAATCCATGTAAATTTATGAAAGATGTTTTTCTTGTTTCCAAATTATTTGAATGCTAATTGCTTGAACTGAGTCTGGATGATACCACTACATTGTGCAGGTTTTCTTTGGTAATGGTATTTCTGAATATATTTTGTAAACTTTTCAATATTTTTAGGTTCCTCAGTTTATTTTAAATAGTTTATAATATTTGGTACATCACTGAAGTTTTTTTTATGTATGGCAATATAATAAGACATAAGTATTCTGTGAGGGAGTGGTTGGCTGTTAATTTCAGTATTTGTTGGCTAGATTCCATTTTTTAGTTCATTCCAGTTTAAATGTTAAGAGCTCTCATTTTTATATAGTATGCTCAGTGGATGTACAGTTAATTTTCAATACTACAGCTATATTCTCTAATTTTTGTATGCCTCATTATAATTTTAGGGCTCGATAAATTTGGTTTTGATGTATAAATGTAGAGTCGATGTTAAAAAAATTGGTTTTGTATTTCCTTTATGGAAACTGTAAGGGCCTGATAACTAGATACTTTGTGATCTGTGGCGGTTTTCCACACAGGCAATAGAGGTGTTCACCTCGTGCCTCGAGGGCCCTCAAAACTTATTTGACATTAATCGCAGTGCTAGGCCAACGGCGAATTTGCGACATTGGGTAGGTGGAGGGGGCCTCAAAACAATTTTGCACCTGTGGCCTTATATTGTCAAAATATGTCGCTGTTTGTGATCCAGATCATCTGAATGTCACTGTCTCAATTCTTCATAATTTGCCTGGTGTATGTTAAACTTGGTCCTTTTAATATTTCAGATAGCCTCGCATATGTGTTGAGTAAAATTTAGAAGAGCTGAATGCCAGACATCCTCCTCATCTGAATTAGCTTCAAATTAAAATGCAAATCAAAAATTTTTATATGTTATATTTTGAATTATTTTTTTAAAATTTTATACAGATTTAAACAGTGTTAAGGAAATTAATTTGTCATCTCTTACATATGACCTTCAATCCGTCCAGTCTTTGTTTATGTAAGAGATGAAAATCTTTTAACCCATTTTAAATTATTTTTGCATCAAAGTTGCATGATTTACTTTCACATATTTTTTTTTTGTTTTATTTTTTAAATTTTTTTTTAAATTTTTAATTTTATATAAATTATTTTTTTTCTGTTTTTTTTTTTTTTTTTTTTTTTTACTTTTAATAAATTAAAAGTCTAATTCTTTCTTTATTGCCACTTTTGTTCTTAATTTTTAAAAAACGGTACTTAAACTCGCTTTTTTCTGATAAATTGTGTTATTATTATTGGGGAAAAAATGTCCGATGCCAAAATTGTCTTTTTTATTCTGGTAAAGTCTTAAAATTTTCCAGAAATCCATTCCATAGATTTAAATAATTTTGTAACCCACCTTACCATTTACATTGTGTCAGTTGAAATTTTCTTTAAATATTTCAAAAGTGTTTAAAAATTACAAATGCAAGTGTGGAATATTAATTGTTCTGTTTAAGATATTCCTATGCAAGATCTGGATTTTACTAAATAAATTTATTTTTGCATTAATAAATTTCTATTTGTGAAAAACTAAATTAGTTATTATTATATAAGAATCTCTTGTATATTATTGTTGAAATGAACTTTATTTATCTTTTTTGTTTTATTTCTTTTTTATGTCATCAGATGTGTGTTGTTTGATCTAGTTTGGGGAATGATTTGTTGGGTTTTTGTGTGGTTATAGTTATATTTTGCTCAGAATGTTTTTTTTTATCAGTACACCTTTTTTCTTGTTTTTATTTATACACATTTGAATAAAAAATTTCAAATAACACCCATAGTTTCTGTCATTTGATTAAAATATATTTGATTGATACATTGAAGTTTCCATTGATGTCTATACTGATATAAGAAAATACTTTTATTTACTATAAACTGAAATGCTGTAGAGATTATGACTTAATTGTCTTCTTGGAAGACTCGGTATTGAACTTCATTTACATCTCGGAATTTCTTCAAGACTGATCTATAAAACGAATATGACCAGTACAGAGAATGAATGATATTTTTCCATTTCAAAATTTATTGAGATCTCAATTTAAGATTTTGTTATTTTATGTATATTTACAGTTATAGTTTGTAATGGTACGAAATTTTAAATTTTTAGAAAATTTCTCTAGAAAAATATAATTATATTAAGTTTTTTTTAATTCCAAAATAACTTCTTTTGTTATCAGAAAAACGTTATGGATTTCCTATTATAATTGTATTTTATGTGTTTGTTTAATGTTTTTCGTTAATTAGAATAAATTATTGTTTAAATTATTGGAAATATTTGATTACGCCATGCTTTTGCTCAGTAACTTTTTGCTTTAATATGTTACAAAAGGCCTGCTAAAGTAATGATTGATCATAGATAACCAAGACATCCGCTAAATATTTTACTTTTAATGGTATGGTATTTTAAAATGTCCTCTCTGTTTATTTCCTTGTTTGCTTCATGTAATACTTACAAAATGTAAAGGTCGCTACAAAAACAGAAGAGCCAGATTTTTCAAAACAGCCCTTTAATAGGCACATCTTTTACTTTTCTTATTCTAATTGCGATTTTGTAATTAATCTTATTGGTTCTTGGAAGTGATTCATTTAAGACATATTTGTTGTCATGGTTTCCTGATAATTCATGTGCAGTTAAAAAAAAATCAGAAATTGGGGGAGAATGATTGAGTGAAGTTTTTTGCGAGGTTGTAATATCCAGTTTACAGAATTTGAACTGCATTCAATTTCAAGTGCGTAAATGATAAGGCATGTTATCTCTTTGGTTGCAGTTTTATATATGTTTAAATGCTGATAAGCTTGCATATTGGATATTACATTACATGTTGTTTGAAATATTTACACAAGAAGAATGTCATTTTATAATAGGCCAGAATGCTTTACACAAAAAAAATTGCAAAAGTGAAGAGATTTTATGCTTACTCACTCAGAAAGAAATTATGAGAGGCAAAATAAACACAATCTTTAGGTTTTTGTGAGCTGCAAAAAATGCAAATAAATAATGTAATCTACACTATTAAAATTCGTAGTATGTATCTATGTCCAGCTATCTTCTCACGAACCCACTGAATCCTGAAACGACCCATAAGTACCAAAAGATGGGAAATAATCTAAGGAATCCATTTAAATTCTGAAATTGCAATTAGTTAAAAAGATATTAATTAAAAAATGTCAAAATGAATGAAATATTGTGCTGCCATCTATCGACAGTTTCTATAACTATCTGTCACATTGGTTGGTCTTGCATCTGGTTTGTGTAAAAGGTTTTTTGTCGTACGGTGTTTCATTTCGCAACATTTACGTTTGTTGGGGAAAATATTTATTCATTTTTATCATTTTTTCCCATTATTATTGAAATACGGACAAGACGAAAATATATGTTTCTGGTAATTAATGTACCAGTTTGGTGTACTATTAAATCGTTTATCGTTTCTGTTTTTTTATTTCGTATTATTTTTTCTTTTGCAAAACAAAATATGCTAATCTGTTTTAATTTCTATACATTGGAATTCTCGCGTTTTCATTCAAGCCATACTGTTTTAAGGTAGTAAAGAGACTAGAATTGACAGTTTTAATCCAACAAAGGGAGGATTCAAAGCAGATTTAAGTTTGTTGGGGGAAGCTTAGTGACAATATTTGTAGGAAAAAGAAAACAGAGCCGAGCATATAAAAAAATGTGGATCCCGAGAAACGCTGGGTTATTAGCTATAAAGTAATTAAAAGGCTGGATTTAAAAATTTTAACTAAACAATGTAGGATTCAAAGGAGATTTACGTATTTGGGGGGAAGTTAGTGACAATATTTGTAGAAAAAATAAACCGGAGGCAGGCATATGAAAATAAAGTAATAAAAATTAGGGCGAATTGGTCACTTTTGCCTGCCAAAATGTTAATTGCGTCTATGACTTCTTTTGAACCGGTGATAATTATTTAGTTTAACTCATTTGTTTACAGCCTCAGTTTGATTTATTTTTGTAAGTACAAGTTATCCATTCACAATGTTATCACGTAAAAGTATATTATTAATTATAATTTAAGTTTTTTTTTTTGGGGGGGGCGGGCTTACTGACTTTTACCTGTCAAAATGTAAATTGCATCTTTAACTTCTTTTGAACCAGTAATAATTATTTTAATTGAACTCATTTGATTTGCAAGTTATACATTGACAATGTTATCATGTAAAAATATATTATTAATTATAATTCAGATTAATATTGAGCCTATTATATTGCATTCGCTGTTTACATTAAAGTTGCCTTTACTATTCACCCCATAATGTGTTTATCATGTCTTTGCAATAAATAATTATTGCAATGACAGAAATTTAATTTAGAAACACTTTTATTATATTTCTAAGCGAAATCAACTGCATTTTCTGAATCACTTTCCCCATTTAAATTACAGAATTTTTTGAACTTGGCAGGGATTTATATCATGAATGAAACTATTGTGGTATGGAAATTAATTATCATACCAGTTTCAGCGGTGGGAGGTAATCATTAATAAATCATTCAGACCTTTTACTGACTCATGCACATCAACAGAAAATCTGCTAAAAATCACTAAGTGGACTAAGTGATTTCTGCCTGCCAATAAAAATGCCTATAGGACTTGGTGAAATTTGGACATCTCAGTAACGCGAGTTTTACTAGTCTGTAGAGCATTAACAGAAGATGACGATATGATATATATCTATAAAAAAATTTTTGGACTTAGTGACTTCTGCCTGAATGACGACGATACGTGACTTTACTTGACTTTTGTCATTTTCTTTACTCATTTCGTAAATGCCCCTTTAGAATATGAAAAAAGCATGAACACAATTTTGAAAAAATAATGACTCGTGTGATTTCTGAAGTCAAATATTCGATTAATTAAAAAAAATGTATTCATATCTCAAAATGGGTCATCTTCCTTTTTTTTAGGTACAAATAGTTAGACAGAGCAAGTAAGGTTTTTACAAGACAAAATTAAATTATCAGATTTTAAACTGAATACAAAATATTTATTTAAGATACAAAAACAACAAAAGAATATTTTTATTGTTACATTTTTCATTGCTAATTCTTTAAAATACTTTTTCTAAAATGCTTACAACATTAATAATTCATGAAACCTTCTAAGAGAAGTATTTCATGGGAATATAATATGGTACGCGTCAAAAAGTAAAAAATGTTAGGTAATTTTAAGAACAGGCTTAATTCCGTTCTATATGCTTATCACGATTCAGATAAAGAGATAAAAAAAATACTTCAGACACATTTTGACTGTAAGAAAAGCAGTCCACTCGTAACACGTTATAAATATTTGCTATCTATGATGATAGGAAAAATAATGTCGCGTTGAAAGGACATGAAAACTTTTCATTGCTCTCTCGGTAGTGTAAGCTTCTTGCCTTCTGTCTGATTAGTTTAGCAGAATTTATTAGAGCGTTAAAAGTCTTCGATATGTGGTTTGTTTCCCTTTGTCATTCATGAAATCAAGGACGACATATTTATGTTCCAACTTTTGTTTACATCCAGTGGCGTAACTGGGGTGGGGCAGACAGGGCACAAGCCCAGGGTGCCATTGCCAGCGGGTTCAAAATTAAAGAATCAAATCGCAGATAGCATGCACATTTGCAGCAAGTGTGATTTTTTCTGGGTATTATCTTGTCATGACAAACTTGACACGACAAATTTGCAGCGAAACTTCTGCAAAGTAACATAGCATAATCGATCACCCCTTGCAATTCAAGTTTGATGTGAAGTTGATACGGCACACTTACACACAACGATCTGGATACAATTGTATATATTTGTTTTTGATTCCTTGTCTCTGTTTTAAAAAAGATCCGATTTTTAAAAAAATCTCCTAGACCGTCCTTCTTTTTATTAATTCAATAAATCAATGATAATTTGAAAAAACTAACTAGGTCTTCTTATAAAAAATATTACTTTTGAAAAATTCTCCATCCCAACTTTTACTAAATATAGAACTCGCACTTTAAAGAAAACTATATATCGCCTTTTTCTTAATGTTGAAATTTTAACGTTCAAAAACAAAATTAAATCCAAAAAACAGTCAATGTTTGTTGAAAAATAAGAACTTACTTTATGTCCCATATTTTTAAAAGTAATTACTTTTGAACAAAAATTTCATAATTTATTCCACTAGCAAAACGTAGTTATTAGCGAAAATCACTCTCTCTTTGACTTCAAATCATATTCTCAACCCAAACTTATAAAAAATTAATTAAATCAAGTAGACAATTCAAAATAACATGTACCGCAATCTATCTTCGGCGATCGAGGTCTCGCTGTTGTAGTGGTTAAGGCGACAAGTGAAGTAAGCAAGTTGTCCGCGGTTCGAGTCCAAGGTTCATATGCGTACTCTATTTTTGTTACTGGTTTGCAGTGAACTTGACACGACAAGTTCACTGCAAGTTTGTCGTATGGTGACTTCGAAGTTTGCGTTAACTTGCTGCAGTCTTGTTATTATATGGTCTTGCCGTGCTGAACTTGCATAGCAAGACTGCTGCAACTTTGTTGCAAACGAAAATTGTTATATGGGATAGTTGCATTTAAGAGAAAATTGTGTTTTTTTATTCTTAAGCCGGTCATTCACGACGGCCCCACTCCACGTAACGGCGTGGTAGCATGGCACGCTTTTCCATTTATAAGCTCATCCATTTAGGCAGGTCATCCACTACCGCTCCATGCAACGCCAATCCATCCACTATCAGTCACTCTGACCCCCGCCTTCTCCAATTTCCTCGGTGAACCACAGACTCCAAGTCTCCCCCTGCACACACACGTACCGCACCCGTCGGTGTTCGTTTATGGCCCGGCAATGCAAATGGAGCGATCGATATCCAAACTTCCGCTCCAAACCTCTCCAATTCTGACCAGTTTTCCGCATTGACGATGGGTTTTGGCGTGGAGTTATCGTGAATGTCCAGTCTTATAGCACCAGATTCATAAATACGCTGTTAAGATGACTGCATACGACTTTTAATATTCTGGTGTGCCTTTTAATGTCTCTGTGACTGTGTCTGTTTAACTTTTAATTTATTTATGCATATGTAAGATTTTTTTATGGTTCATTGATTACGTCCTTTATATTCTCACCATATTTTTAATGTTTTCATGACGACTGTATACAACCTTTGATGTCCCAATGGGTGTTTTTAATATCTTTAGCATTCATTGATTGCGGCTTTTGTTCTCTGTTTTTGACGCTCATTTTGTTTCTGCCCTCTGTAACTTGAGTTCTCTCTGTAGTGTGCGTTTCTTTTAAATAAATAAATAAACATATAAAATATAGTCGTTTTTACAACCTGGAAACTTACTGAAGCTAGGTTTCTCAAAACAAAATAACAAATAGTATTATGTTACAAATATTTGATGACTAAAAGCCTGATCTCTCAAAGGGGAAATTTGTTAACTATGTCCTTTTCAGAGATTTGCATTTCGTGGGAAGGAGGCATATAATTGCTTATCGTCTGCGATTTGAAGGAAAGGGAAGATAATATATCGATTAACTCCACTAGGTGTCTCAGAGGTTTTCATGGTATGCATTAAGATAGAATGATGTATCCTCCACATTCATTATGATTGCATATCGGCTCTAAAACTAGAGGCAAACAATTAGAAAAAAAGTGCCATCCCTATTTTTAATCAATGGAGAGAAGAACACTGAAAGAAATGCTGCCACTTCTTTTAGTAATGTGTAAAAGGAGTTCATTTTGAAAGATATAAGTTTACACTATTAATCAGCTGTTTCGTTTTGAATATTTGTATATATACTGTATAATCAAAAGTATTCGGAAACTTTCGGATTTTCACATTTTTTAGAATGCCTCCGGAAAGACTAAACCAACTGTCTTTGAACTTCGACCATCTAAAGAATAGACTTTAACTCACATTTTACAGTGAAGTTTCTGTCACAAGGGCATTGAGGGGACCGGCCAGAAATTGACAAAGGAGGAAAAAGAAAACTGGGCTCACCCCATTCCACAGAAAGCTGATAATGATTTTCAAATTTCATCAATGGTTTTGTTTAATATGCACATTGCTTACATGCATTTTTGTAAAAATAGCAAGTATATTCTTACAAACATGGAAAGTCGCTTTCCAGCAATGTGAATCTTATGGTTAGGAAGAGAGTTTTACAGGGGTAAGTATGGGATGACGGAAAGCAGCTACGTCTGGACCCCTGACCTTGGCAACCATCTTGGCGACGAAATATGGGATCTCAAAGGTGCTGGAATCTTCTCGATATCTCTATTAGGAGAGGAGATACGCTTGAATGTATTAGATGATTCCAAGTGACGTCACGGCCTGTCGGGGGAGACTATATAAGGAGAGCGCTTGGATGACGGAGGGAATGTTGATCGACTGGGATCGCCTTGGAGCACGAATGTCTTTGGAGTTCCATCCGCTATGCGAGCTAATAAGCTGTTAGACGCCGAGCGGTGGCAGTGTTGATCCACTGGAACTACTTTAGAGTTTAGTCTGCAGTGCAAGCTAGGAAGCTGGTGAGCTGAACGCTATTGAAAGTGCTGTTATTGTCGTTATTAGTTATTTGCTGACTGTTTGTGTTGCTAAATATCAAAGTGCTGAACTGTTATTACCTGTGAATTGTTGTCTGTTCACGTTGCTAATCTGTGCAAGATCTATTGTTTCCTGTTACCTGTGCTACGTGTTTTCCTGCATATTTGTGAATAAACCTTCATTCTCCATTACCCTGCGTGTTGGACATTTTACACCATACACCCTGTTAGATTGCAAAAATTGCATCTACATCTTTTTTCGGTTTCGTCAGTATTTTTAATTAATTTAATTCTTCGCCACCAAAGTTTATTTCATCTCTTGTGGCAACTTTGACAATTTTTGAAATTCAAACGATAATTTTTAGTCGTTTCTTTAAATATCTAAATTTTTCTTAATCATTTACTTTGTATTCGACTTAATTAGTATTTGTCTTAACTTTTGTTGTTGTTTCCATTAAGGTTTCAACTTTATTAATTTTTAAATTCAAATTTTTCAACGGGACTATTTCCTCGCCATCTTGTTGCGGATGAATTTAGATGTTATTTGGTTCTGGCGTTTCACTGGAGGCATTTTCCTTTGTCTCAAGTAGATTGCCTTTTTACATTGAAAGTAACCGACGCACGTCTGGAGGTTCTCGAGACCGTTGGGATTTTGAATTCCTTCGGTTCTCGGCCTCTCAGCCGTGCTGAAGAATTTTTTAGAAATGATCACGTAAGAGGAAATGAAGTAAAATAAAGAAAACTGAGATTTCAATAATATCTTTTAAAAAATGGTTTTGTGCGTTCTCCAACGAAGTTTCAAGATCATCGTTTGAAGTTCTCGTCTATGTTGAAGGATAACAATATGACTCAATATCCAATGTTCTGGGTTAACACAGAAAGAAAGTGAGTGTGGTTTAAAATGTAGAAACTGCAATTGATCACAGATTGTGAATGACAAGGCGGCTAAATCCGCACTTTCATCAGCAAAGTCATAAAAAGTAATCGTTAAACTATTGGTGATATGTGTGGCAATTTAGTTCTGCTTAAAAAGTGATCTTTGGTGATGTGTGTGGCGGTTTATTTCTACATTTTTCAATTATGAGAGTCATTAAGGAGTGACTTCTGTAAGATTGGTGTGGCGGTGTAATCTGTTTCTTCAACAATGTGTTTCAAGTTATCTGATTTATCAAAAAGGCAGTAGCCTGACAACCACAAAAAAAATAACGAAATGTGTGAGAGCTCTCGTTTACTCCAATTTTTCATTTTCAGTATATTGTGTATTTTTCAAAGTCGGCAAAAGTTATTTTCATATGAATGTGTAGCTACATTTATCTTTTATTTGTATTTTTATATTGAATATGTGCATCCAAAATACTATTAATTCATATTATGGCAGTAATACTTAAATTAATCATTTATTAATAAAAAGTATTTAAACTTAACAACCTGATTTAGTTTCAATTTCTCTAATTTGATATCACAACTAGCATTGTACTACCACTGTATGCAAAATGATTTAATTTAGTAGCTAGGTTTTTCAGGTCTGCAAAGGTAGGTGATTTATATAAGTATAGCTAGAATTGCTTATCATTGTGTTATGTATTTCAGTACCAGAATTGATTAAATAATTCATATATATATACAACTGTATTTTATCATTGGGCACCTACTTTGCTTTAACGTTTTATAATAATCCTAGCTACCCCATCCAATACACCCACAGAACGATTTTTGTAACAATATTCTGGAAGATATAAAGGCTTTCTTTAAAAATCCCAAATTTTCCCGCATGTTTTTTTGCTTATAACATGCAGAGTTTTCCACCAAATTATACAAAACTTGCAGAAAAAGTGACAATATGTTAGCGAACCATTATGTAAAAATTTGGAGTAAATACTTTGAACATTAGAGAAAATAATTTTAAGTAAATAATTTTTTAGTAATGTAGTAATAATGTAGTAAATAATTTTTTACTGCTAATGTGCGAGACGTAGCGTAATTTTTCTTTCGTAACTTCAAATCAGACATGTAGGGTAACTTATATAAAAATTCTAGTTGAATACCATTAAGATCCAGAAAGATATCAGCATTGCAGTGAGCAGAATTTCTGCTTCCTTCTAGGAGAAACAAAATGACGAAGGTTTTTCCACAAACTGATATTTTTTTTAATTGAATTTTCGAATAATTTTATAGAATTTTATAAAGGTTGAATATGTTGAACACGCAGGCATACTTATAAATAAAATTAATAATTTAAATTGCAGTTCGACAATTACTATACGAAGATTCAAGTTTTAAAAACGTCAATTTGCGTAAAAACATCATCATTTTGTTTCTCTTACAAAGAAGCAGAAATTCTGTTCTTAAAAATAGCAAGCTTTTTGTATAAGAATTTAGTTTTAAATGTGAAAGGATTAAATACGAAGTAAGATATAAATTTCGATTATGAAGTATCTATCACACATTCTGCTACGTTTCCAATATATTTTTTCCCCAAGAAAACTCTTTTATTTTTTCAAATAAAGTAGCAATGCTTCTTTGTAGCATTTTATTTCTTTTGGAAGGCAATTTTAAAGGTTATTATCAGATTGATCATTATGATATTTAATTTTAAGAAATGATGTGATGCCCTGTCATGAAATTCTTTTGCATTCGAGGTTGATAATTTATCTTCTATATAAATATAAAACGCTAGTTACCAAACAAAACCGGAAGCCTTCGGCGTGTTAGGCATAACTTCATAGGAATAGCCTGTTACTACATTCGTTGCGGTGTAAAATAACTTTTTCTCGCAAAAAAATGAGTTTAAGACGTAGAGTTCACAATATTTCTTACAATATAATGAAACTTTAGATGAAAAGATTCAAAAGGGATAAGTTAGAAATGAAGGAGATGGCTTATGAGAGCCAGAGAACGTTCAGGTCAAAGTCAAAATAGTTTAAGTCAACGACTTGGGTTTTTCTAAAACAAAAAAAAACTGAAATCAAAAACTTGCAAATAAATTTTATCACACACACACACACACCCTTCCCCTCAACCTAAAATTCAACAATCTTTAAAATTCCAAACTACGATATGAATGACAGTTGAAATGAGAAAAACCCCTGTTTCACCTTCCAGCCGTGCGTTCCGATAGTACGGTTGTCAAGTCATTGCGCTTGCAATTCAATGTTCCTGGGTCCGTCCCTGGAGGATAAAATTTTTCTCCGAGTGTTTTCACTCGCCATTATTACCGTCTTCTGCCTCCCATAATTATCTCATCATTTTAGTATCACCTTTAATCGATTTATTTTTCATCCTTGAAAATTGAAAACTTCCAAAAATCTTTACACATTTTTCTTAAATATTCCTAAGCACTTTTTCCCCCATCCTCTTTGTCGCATGACTAATATTTTGGATAGTTTAAGTTTCAGATAATATTTTCCTAAAACTTATGAGAAAATAAATTTTTTACTAGATTTTATTCCTTTTTCCAAACATGGTATATATTATCCGATAAATTTAAAATAACTCCTAATGTAAATTCCATCTCTCAAATTTACAAGTGTTCTAAATTAAGAAAAGGATAAAAAACTGTTTTTAAAGACACTAATTGCCACACCACTGTTTCATTACTGTACTAAAAAGTATTTTTTATTTTAATTATTTTCTACATTTTAGTTTTTAATTTAGAATTCATTATTATAAATATAATTTTTTTAACAATTTCTTCTTAAATTCATAAGCAGATGGCGCCACTGGTATAAAATAAGTTAATCAGTTAACTGATAATAAAATTCTGAAATAATTAAAATAGTGTAGTGACATCAAGAAAACACGAATGTACAAGTTAACAGAATGGAAAATACCTGTAAATAATATTTTATCTGTTACTACTGTACCTGCAATTAACGTAACTGCCCGCCCCGTACATACAAATAACGTTTTATTCAAACAAACGGTACCTGCAAATAACGTTTTA
>BGPR01000020.1:842519-861427 GCA_013235015.1 Araneus ventricosus | reverse complement strand
CAAATAACGTTTTATTCAAACAAACGGTACCTGCAAATAACGTTTTATTCGAAGGCATCGTAACTGCAAATAAGGTAGGTTGTAGGGTCTTAGCTCAGCGATACTAAGCTATGAAGGACTCACCAGACGACACAGCCATATTAAGATATTAATATTTTAATGAAAATTCTTGATTAATTGAATTTTTACAATTTATACAAATTAATATCAATTCAAACAACTCCGCTTACTCAGGACGAGATAGCATAAGACAAGTCAAAAATCAATCTGGATACAGTTCGCAGATTTTCACGACTTCACTCGAGGTAATGCAAAAGTTCTAAAAGTTCTACTCTAGGCGAGTATAAGTCCGAAGTCCGGAATAATGATCTGAGGGAGGAATCCGCTCAGATTTCTAACAGATAACCTCTCACGGGTTATATCAAATAACAAGAAGTTAATTCGTAGCGACGTAAGGCACGTCCAATTCAATCAGAGTTCCTAAGAACTTCCCTCGTCATCTGACCGTGGTTCAAAATTACGAGGTCCGTCCCTAAATAGCCCTCGTGTTGCTTCAAAACGGGACGTTAATATAACCTAACCTAACCTAAGAACTTCCCACTCGAGATGAGCGATACACAGCCAAAGGTTGGCTTAGGTTAACGGGGCAAGGCCCGGTACAGCAGCTTCTCAGCCTGAGAACTGCTTTCCCAAATTCTCCGTCACGAGAATTTAATTATCCGGTTCTCCAAACGAACCCTATCTTGATCTCTCGATCATCCTCTCAATTCCTCTCTGGTTCCAGCTTAAAAACCCTCCTTGGGACCTGCCCTTTTTAGGCGGGGTCACAAGTTCAGCTCTTCATTTGCAGGAGATGGGACCCTTTCTCCCAATGACAAAACTCTGTCTTTAACTCCTCAATCGCATTGGTTCTAGGCGTACGCACTGCATTTCCTTAGCTCCGTGTGTGTCCACTCGAGGTCAAATGGCGGTGAATTTCAAACGAAGACCCTCCGGGATGACGCAATCTGGGAAGGCTTTGTCGGCCCTTTTCTCCGGCCGCTCTCTGCTAGCGACCTGGGAGACCCGGTCACTTTTTCCGTGGGAAAATTTGCGGGTGATTTTCAGGACCTCACAAGGTTAAGGCTCAGGCCCACAAAATTTTATTCCTTCTTAATTAAGGTGAAAGCATTAAAAGGAAATCAACTTAAGATTTTTATTTATTCATAATATTGTCTTTTTTATGTTCATAGTGCTAAGATGTCACACCACAATTTCTTTATTAATAATATTAAATCTAATTTGTTATTTGTTTTTAGAATTAATTTTTAGAATAATTATATTTGTTTTAACCCTCTGAGCGGCGCAAACTTTTTTTTACGTTTCTCATGTTCAGTTCAAAAGCGGATAGCTCGTATTTATATGCATATTTTCTTAAACAATCATGTATAAAGGATTCTTAAGATTTCAGAGATATAATTAAATGCAAAAAAATCGATTCATTTACTTTAAAAGCTAAGTTTTCTAACCTGATAGCTAAAAGTTCAAAATAATTGTTCGCTCAGAGGGTTAATTTTGCAATTTTTATTCATTTGTTTATTTATGCACTTTCATAATTTTCTTTGTAAGTTTTATTGGAAGGAAAATATCTTTTTTGAGGATAAAAATATTTTATTCTCTGCTGATTTAATTTAAAGCATCAGAAGCAAAATAAAGCTGATTCATATATATATATGTTACAATAATTGTGCTAGGACACGCAGTGTCTTCACTGTAGCGAGCGAAGCGAGCAGGGTTTGCATATCAAACCTGGGAGTATTGCAACGCAGTCCTCCTGGGGGTTGGCGAGCTTCAGTGAGCAGAGGGCAGAGCCCCCTAGTATACTATACTATACTGATCTATATCTATATACTATACCGATCTCTCAGATCGCCTCACTCAAAATCGCAAGTTTTTCCTCTTTATTTTTTATTTAAATACTATCAGAGTACCCGGCGTTGTCCGGTCTTATTCAGATCAAAATTTTTTCGAAGGAAAGAAACTGAACAATATTTTATAAATAACATAATGTTTATTAATATTACTTTTTGCGGAAATATTTCTCATTTTTTATGAAATAATTTATAAATTAATAGTGCAAAATGTTTCTTTCAGTTATTATAAATCATAATATAGAGTATTACATTTATTTCTTGCATTGTTAGCCAATTTTTAGGGGGCATCTTATTATTTTAGAAATACAGGACATAAAACTTTCATGCTAATTGGTCCATTTGATAAATGTCTTCCTATGACTCACCTTCACACAAACCAGAAGAGTGCGAGATATGACCCATTTCTCAATACAGTACTTTTTGGTTGTTGTTGAAGAATGTGGGAGTCGTTTGTCAACTGAAATTTCAACAATTAAAGGGCCTAAATCAACTAATGAAACATGCTTCGACAAAATTGCTCCAGAAGTTCTAAATAAACATTTCTACATGTCTTATCGATAGTTATCATCCTAAAGGGTTGACAAAAAACGATTTAATTCCTTCATATTTTTAGTTCGACATTATTGAAACCTACGAATTAAGTTTCATTTCGATCAGTACATTTTTTACGTGTATTTTGGAGACATTTCCCCAACCCACACTGAAGGACTGGGTTAGGGGTTATTTACCCCAACAATACTTTATGTCGGTTAATGAGGAAAATGCTTACCAAGTATCATCAAAATCTCTCCAGCGGTATCGAGTTTTGTGTCAATCGATCTACGTCTTTGCTTCACCCTACCTGAGGTTTTGCATGAGTATTTATTTACCCCTAAAGTGCTTTTATTTTGCCTATGAGGAACATGTGTATCAAGTTTCATCAAATTGCCCCAGCCGTATCAACTTTCATGTCAATCGACCATTTGCAGCATTTAAATGACTTTATTCCACCCTAACCTTAGAGATTAGGTTGGCGTTTATTTACATCTACAATATTTATAGTTAGCTAATTAGAAGTATATATACCAAAATTAATCAAAAACGCCCTAGCCCTATCAAACAGCATGTCAATCGGCTCAAAGGTTTACATGTATTTTGACGATTTTGTCACCCCCTACTCTGAGGAATTGGATTGGCTTTTATTTACCCATACACTACTTTTAGTCAGTCTGTGAGGAACATATGTATCGTGTGTCATCAAAATTGCCCCAGCCGTATCAATTTTTATGTCAATCGGCTCATTTGTTATATGTATTTAAAAGACTTAACCCCCATCCTATCCTCAGGGAATGGGTTAGCGTTTATTTACCCATAGAGTATTTTTAATCAGCCACTGAGAGACATATGTACCTAATTTCATCAAAATCGACACAGCCATATCAAACAGAATGTCAATCGTTCCAAGAGTTTACATGAATTTTGACAATTTTGCCCCACCTTTCTCTGAGGAATTAGATTAGCGTTTATTTACCCATACACTATTTTTAGTTAAGCTATAAGGAATATATGTGCCCATTATCATCAAAATTATGCCAGCTATATCAAATTTCATACCAATCTGCCCATTTATTAAATGTATTGTAAAGACTGCCCCACAATATCCTGACGGATTGGATTAGCATTTATTTACCCCAATCCCATATAGCAATTTTAGATTGCAACAAAGTTGCAGTAGTCTTGCTCTGCAAGTTTGACACGACAAGAGCGCAAGTTCATAACAAGTTATCGCAAACGACAAAGTCACCATGCGTCAAACTTGCAGTGAACTTGTCGTCCAAGCTCATTGCAAACTAGTAGAAAAAAAAGCTTTCTGTAAGGGATATACTACCCCCACCTTCTTCAAAGCCTTATCTACTGAGGGATCCTCCTTTTTCATTATCGCGGAATAGGACGGTGCCTTCCCTCTTTTCCCCCTCTTCTTCTGACTGCACACTTAGTTATTTTTAAAGGAACATACTGTTACAATCATGGAAAGACGCTTCCCAGCAATGCAAGTCTTATGGTTTGGAAAAGAGTTTTACAAGGTTAAGCATGGAGTGACCTCAGCGACAGTTATGGCACCCTAACCTTGGCGACAAACTTAGCGACCATTTTGGCGATTTGGCAACAAATTTGGAGACCTTGGCGACAAATAGATGATTCCCGAAAATGCAACCCTTTTCTCGATATTTCTACTAGGAAAGGGAATATACGAGAAAACACCATGTGACGTCACGGCCTGTCGGAGAGAATATTTAAGGACGGCGCCTAGATCAGTCTGGTTTTTTTATCGACTGGGATCGCCTTGGAGCACGAATGCCTTTGGAGTTCTACCCGCAGTGCGAGCTGGTGAGCTGAGCGCTATTGAAGGTGCAGTTATGGTCTACTAGTTATTAGTTATTTGCTGACTGTTTGTGGTGTTAGATAACAAAGTGCTGAACTGTTATTACCTGCGAATTGTTGTCTGTTTACATTGGTAATCTGTGCAAGAACTATTGTTTCCTGTACCTGTGCTACGTATTTTCCTGCATATTTGTAAATAAATCTTCATTCTCCATTATCCTACGTGTTGGACTGTTTACACCATACACCCACAGTAAGACATTTTGCAACACTGGTGTCCAGAAGTGGGATAATTGTGTATGGTGAAAACGAGATCTCAGGCAAAAATGGCTGAGAACGCTGATCTACTTGCTCTGCTAGCCGAGATGAAGAAATCTATGGAGAAAGGACAAGAAGAAATGAAGAATCAGATCCAATCACACGTCGAAAGTAAAGTCGGAGAAATTAAAGATCATGTCATCATCAAATTAAAGTTGCATAGAGAAAATAGAAGATGTCCAAAGCGTGAAAAGAGAGATTGGAGAGGTAAAGGGCGAGGTTGAAAGGAAGATCGAGGAAATGGATGACAAAGTGCAAGGAAAGATAGAGGAAGTCAAAGAAAAAGTTCAAGTGAAGATCGGCGACCTAGAGAAGAGGCTCAGTGAACTCGAGGACAGACCAATCAATTTCCCGGCAAATCCAGACCTCACGTATTCCAGACCAACGGTCAAATCCCTGACATTTGACGGACGAACGTCTTGGACTGTTTTCAAAACTCAGTTTGACGTTGTGAGTTCTGCGAACGGATGGAATAATCGTGTTAAAGCCAGTCAACTTGTGGCCTCTCTCAGAGGATCAGCGGCGGAGGTTTTTCAGGGAATACCGTCTGATAAGTTGACGAACCTTACGACCATCGAGAACGCTCTAGAAGCCCGATTCGGAGATAGTCACCTTACCCAGTTTTATAGGACTGAATTGAAGACGAGACGGCAGAAGCCAGGAGAAAGCCTTCAGGTATTAGCCGCCGATGTGGAGCGACTAATGAGCCTGGCCTACGCCGAGTGCCCTCAGGATGTCCGAGACAGCCTAGCAGCCCAGTACTTTGTCGACGCTATCAGAGATGAAGATACTCAGCACTCAACAAGGTTGATGGATGCCAAAGACTTGAAATCAGCCTTGGTATATAGCATGAAGTATGAAGCTGCGAAAACTGTTTCCAAATCATCCCGAAATGTAAGATCGATAGAGGTAGAGGATGGTGCTGGGAAAGAAAAAGATGAAAAATTCGACTGTTTATTGAAAACTTTGGAAAAATTATTAAACAGTCATGTTGCTGGGAAGAAGAACACTCCTCGACGAAATCCGAACGTGACTTGCTGGAAGAGTAACAAAAAGGGACACGTACAGAGGGAGTGCCAGACAATTTCTCCCAACCAGGAAAACTAATGTATGGCCGTCTTACGGGGCGAAGGCTGCCTTTTCTCAATAAAGCCCCTGAAGAAGGACTAAAAGTTTCCTCACTTTGCGGAGAAAGAAATGGACTCTACTTGGAAGGATCTATTTGCGGTATCTCTTGTTTGATGTTAGTGAACACCGGCGCCAATGTCACTCTTGTAAGGACAGACTTGGCCCAGAAATTGAAGGGGAATTTTATTTACACGGCTCCTAATATTTCTTTAAAGACCGCTACTGGGGAAAAGGCGGAGATACACGGGAAAATGGATGCGGCAATTGAATGCGGATCTAGAAAATTCCAACACAAAATCTACGTAGCTGACATCACCGATACCTGTATTCTCGGCCTGGATTTTCTACAAAAATTTAACTTCATGGTGGACCTGGAGAAGAACGAGATTCGGACAGGAGGAGAGGAAATTCCTTTGTTTTCAGCCAGTGCAGAGAATTCAAAGTTATGCTCTGTATTGGCTAAAGAGAAAACTATTATACCAGCAAGATCGGAATGTCTTATCCAGGGAGTCCCAGAAGCTTCTGGAAAATTCAGATACGCCGTAACGGACTTCCCTAGCCAATTTTCCCAGAAAGGTGTCCTTGTGGCGGCCACACTCGTTGATTTAAAAAAAGAAGCCATCCCCGTTCGAGTTCTGAATTTGGACCATAAACCCAAGACCATCGACAAAGGAGCTGTTATTGCGACGTGTGAGCCAGTGGTGGATATCGTTGCTCGTCCTCAAGAATTTTCCGAATCACTACGTCTCCCGTCAATCTTGGAGAATCTTGAAGGGCTTAATGAAGAACAACGAACAGCAGTGAAGGAATTGCTACAAGAATTTCAGAACTTGTTTTCTACTAGTGACTCTTATGTCGGCCGCTGCAATATGACTCAGCATAGAATTAATACAGGTAATCATCCACCAATCAAGCAATATCCAAGATGTTTGCCTCTTGCAAAGAAAGAGGAAGCGGAGCGCTTAGTTAAAGAGATGGTGGATAACGGAATAATAGAAGAATCGTCAGGACCTTGGGCTTCGCCTATTGTGCTTGTTAAGAAGAAAGATGGGTCGACACGTTTCTGTGTTGATTACAGGAAGTTTAACGAGATTACGATAAAGGATAGTTATCCTCCACCACGGATAGACGACACCCTGGATGCTTTGAACGGAAGCCAATGGTTCTCGACATTAGACTTGAAAAGTGGATACTGGCAAGTCGAGATCCAACCTGAAGTTAAAGAAAAGACAGCCTTCACCACCGGACAAGGACTCTGGCAATTTAAGGTAATGCCTTTCGGGACTTTGTAACGCCCCTGCCACATTCGAACGATTAATGGAGACAGTATTGCGTGGACTTACGTCTGAAGCCTGCTTAGTTTATCTTGATGACATTATTATAATAGGACGAACATTTCAAGAACATCTTAATAATATTCGTAAAGTATTCCAGAGACTGCAAAAAGCTAACCTCAAGCTAAGTCCAAAGAAATACAGATTCTTCCGAAAGGAAGTTTCTTATCTTGGACACATAATTTCAGCAGACGGAGTTAAAACCGACCCAGAAAAGACTAAGGAAGTAGTTGATTGGCCTCGTCCAGAGACAGTAAACGATCTCCGAAGTTTCCTTGGACTTTGCACGTATTACCGTCGTTTTGTAAGGAATTTCTCTGCAATAGCAAGACCCCTACATAAACTAACTGAAGCTATATCAAACTTTAATTGGACCGAAGAATGCGAGAAATCTTTCAATAGTCTAAAACAGGCTTTGATAATGTCCCCTGTCTTGACCTATCCCCGGACTGACAAGGAATTTATCTTGGATACGGATGCTAGTAATGAGGGAATAGGAGCCGTGCTCTCTCAGAAGATTGGAAACGAAGAGTGTGTCATTGCTTACTTCAGCAAGAGCTTGGGTAAGCCAGAAAGAAATTATTGTGTCACGCGTAAAGAATTACTAGCCATTGTGAAATCTATAGAGCATTTCCATCATTACCTCTATGGACGGAAATTTCTTCTCCGGACTGATCAAGCATCCTTTAGATGTCTTTTGAATTTTAGGGAACCTGAAGGCCAGATAGCTCGCTGGATCCAAAGACTGCAAGAATATGACTTCGAAATCCAGCATCGCAAGGGAACCTCTCACGGAAATGCAGATGCGCTCTCTCGAAGACCCTGTAAAGAGAGTTGCAAACATTGCACGAATGCAGAGAAAAAGTTCGGAATAGAAACAGACATTTCCGTGAAAGTTTTAACAACTGAGGATGCCTGGTCTTCAAGTGAGGTCCAAAAGGCACAGCTAGAAGATCCTGCTATTAGGCCAATTCTGGAGAAGAAACTAAATTCGGAAGATCGACCATCTTGGCAAGAAATCGCTCCGGAAAGCTCTGCAACAAAACGATATTGGGCTCTTTGGGACTCCTTACACCTTAAGGATGGTGTTTTATATCGTAAGTGGGAGAGTGACGATGGAAGCTTTTGTCGTTGGAAACTAATTCTCCCGAAAAGCAGGATTCAAGAAGTTCTGCGAGAGACTCATGACAGCGCAAGTGGAGGCCATTTTGGAGTTATGAAAACTTTGAGCAAAACCCGAGAGCGATTCTATTGGGATAGACTTCGCGCCGACGTCGAAAAATGGTGCAGAGAATGCCACGCTTGCGGAGCCCGAAAAGGACCCAAAACAAGAACTAAAGGCCGTTTACAGCGCTATAATGTGGGCGCACCTTTCGAAAGAATGGCTTTGGATATTTTAGGACCTCTTCCTGTAACGACAAAGGGCAATCGGTATGTACTGGTATTGATGGACTATTTTACCAAATGGCCAGAGGCAATCCCCATTCCAGATCAGGAAGCCTCGACTGTGGCTGAAGAACTTGTTCGAGCATGGATTTCGCGGTATGGCGTACCTATGATATTACATTCGGATCAAGGCAAAAATTTTAATTCCGCTCTCTTTACTGAGCTCTGCAAACTTTTAGGAATTCTGAAGACTCGAACGACGGCGTTACATCCTGAGTCCAATGGCATGGTCGAGATGTTTAATCGAACGATTTCAAATCATCTATCTTTATTTGTATCGAAGAATCAGACTGACTGGGATACACATTTACCACTCTTTCTCTTGGCCTATAGGAGCGCAGACCATGAAGCGACCGGATGCACTCCAGCAGATATGCTTTCTGGTCGAACACTGCGATTGCCATGTGATATCCTATTTGGACGACCGAGTGATACGCCTTCCTCGCCGAATGAATACCTGAATAATTTAGAGGCACGTTTGGAAAGCGTACATGCGTTTGCCAGAGAGCGAATTAAATTGGCCAGTGAACGAATGAAGACTCGCTACGATTCCGGAGCAACCGGCCATCATTTTAAGGAGGGAGACCAAGTCTGGATGTATAACCCGAAGCGACGGAGGGGTCTGAGCCCGAAATTACAGCAGAACTGGGAAGGACCTTATACTATCGTCAAGAAACTGAACGATGTTATCTACAGAGTTTACCTAAAGCCAAGCCAAAAGTAATTCACATTAATCGGCTAACCCCCTACCGGGTTACTGATCACAGTTCGAGGTAATGAGACTGCGGGGCGTCAGTCTTTGAAGAGGGGAGCAGTGTTACAAACATGGAAAGTCGCTTCCCAGCAATGCGAGTCTTATGGTTGGGAAAAGAGTTTTACAAGGTTAAGCATGGAATGACCTCAGCGACAGTTATGGCACCCTGACCTTGGCGACCATTTTGGCGACAAATAGATGATTCCCGAAAATGCAACCCTTTTCTCGATATTTCTACTAGGAAAGGGAATACACGAGAAAACACCATGTGACGTCACGGCCTGTCGGAGAGAATATTTAATTACGGCGCCTAGATCAGTCTGGTTTTTTATCGACTGGGATCGCCTTGGAGCACGAATGCCTTTGGAGTTCTACCCGCAGTGCGAGCTGGTGAGCTGAGCGCTATTGAAGGTGCAGTTATGGTCTACTAGTTATTAGTTCTTTGCTGACTGTTTGTGTTGTTAGATAACAAAGTTCTGAACTGTTATTACCTGCGAATTGTTGTCTGTTTACATTGGTAATCTGTGCAAGAACTATTGTTTCCTGTACCTGTTCTACGTGTTTTCATGCATATATATATATATATATATATATTTGTAAATAAATCTTCATTCTCCATTATCCTGCGTGTTGGACTGTTTACACCATACACCCACATTAAGACATTTTGCAACAATACTTTTATAATCCGAGGGTATGTAGAGGACGGCGCGGTCCGTAAGCGGTTATGCTAACCACAATACCAGTTGAGACTCCAGCAGAGACGGGAAGAACGGAGTTTTTGCTTCGTCATTGTGTCGTGTCAAGTTTGCCGTGTCAACTTCGCGGCAAACTTGTTTTGCAAGGAAGGTGGTCGATTAGGCTATGTTAATTTGCAGGAGTTTCGCTACAAATTTGTCACGTCAAGTTTGCCATGACAAGATAATATCAAGAAAAAAACAAACTTGCTGCAATTGTTACAACTGGCTTTGATTCCAGGCTAGAATTTAAACAGAAATAAAAAGTAAAACATATATTTTTTATGCTATTTTTTTATATTTTTCTCCTAAATTTGTCACCTCCCCTGGGCTGGCGCCCGGGGCAACTGCCCCGGTTGCCCCCGCTTGTTTAGTCACTGGCGGCAAGCACAAATTATGAGATTGAGTTTGTTAAAGAAGTTCTGAACACAGTTATATCACAACGAACCGAAGAGGCTGAACAGAGAAAACGTGAGCTCGAAAGTGAAGAGAGAAGGAAAAGAGAAGAAAGGGAATTCGAACTGGAAAAGCTGAAACTTCAGAATGAATCTTTCAATTCAGCTGGTAGTGGGTCTTCCCGTCCAAAAATAGATTTCCTGCCTATGATTCCTAAGTTTGATCAAGTAAACAATGATATCAGCTTATATTTAATCCTATCTGAGCTCCAAGCTCAATCCGCAGACGTTCCGAAGGTATTTTGGGCTTCACACTTGCTCAGTCTGCTACCTTATGAAATAGCACAGCTTGTTGCCAGAGAAGACGTGGGATTTACAGGATTTTGAAAGGGTGAAGAGCCTGCTACTGAAAATATATAAATTTACAGTTGAGAAATTCAGGCAGCTGTTTTCCAAACACTGCAAGTCTCAAACTGCTACCTGGAAAGACTTCGCATATGAAGTCAAGAACTATTTTCATGGATGGATCAGTGGTTTAGACATTTTCACTTTTGACCATCTAAAGGAGCTAATCATCGTAGATCAAATGAAGCTTAGAGTTCCCCCTGAAGTGCGTGAGCACTATATCGACGAATGGAGCCAACTCAACAATGTTGAAAAACTAATTAGCAAGTTAGAAGACTATGGTGCAGTTCTAACCAAGAGAAATTTCCATACCTCCACCCCCGAAGAGGAGCTGAAAATAGTGCATACCCTACGGTCAACCAGAAGAGGTATCCAGAACATAATCCGAAATTCTCGGAGAAATCTAAACCTGAGAAAATAGGAAATTGATCAACCTTTAACATGTTATGTCTGTGGAAAGCCAAGATACATAAAAGCCAAGTGTCCTTCGTACCTATACGTACGTTCGTATCCTACTTCCTACCCAGTACACCCAGAGAGAAGCGCAGTTCCAGTAGCATAACCCTTTATACTTGTCATGCTTCTGCTTCACCAACAGCTCTGCTAGATATCCGCATAGGTGATATCCATGGAAGAGTATGTGCTGACACTGGTGACACTCGCTCCATTGCTGGTGAGTTAATGTTCAACTTGCTCCGAGAACGAAGTGTTGATTTCCAGAAGATGGAAGTTACGATTGCTTTGGCAAATGGCAGCCGAACTACCATGGAAGCTCACACCGCCCTGGTGTCCATTGACATTGAAGGAAGAGCTGTGCCCATTGAGATGCTGGTTTTACCAAAAGCAAAAGGCAACCGAACACTCTTAAGCACTGACTTTTTGGAAAAGTCTGGTATTGTTCTAGACCTCAAGAACAAAAGATGGTATTTTAGTGACAAGCCTCATCACAAGATATGTTTCCAGGAAGATCATGATGTAAATTCACTACAGACTGCTGGGAGCATTATAGCCAACAGCTTCCACCTTCGTGAAGATGAAGGTACACCTCTCAACCCAGAGCAAAGAGAGAAGATGAGCTACCTGCTCGAAAAATTTGGCAGTGTCTTCAAGCCAGGAGGAGACCCTACCCCTTATGTGGTTCACAACATAAATACTGAAAAGCATCCACCAGTTTCTGTACCCCCGTACAGAATGTCGCTTATGAAAAAAGAACTCTTAAGGAAGGAGATAGAAGACCTACTAGAGAAGGATGTGATTGAAGAATGCGAGTCCGCCTATGTGGCTCCTGTGGTTTTGATCCCAAAACCGGATGGAAAAACACGTTTATGTATAGACTATAGCAAGCTAAATGAAATCACAGTCCCTGATTCATATCCACTCTCCAGAACGGATGATCTACTACAAAGTGCAAAGCACACGACCTTTATGTCAACTATCGATTTAAAGTCAGGATACCACCAGATCAACGTGCATCCTGTTGATAGGGACAAAACTGCTTTTGTTTGCCCTTTTGGAACATTCCAATTTAAGAGAATGCCGTTTGGTCTCCGGAATACCCCTGCTACGTTCTAGAGGCTAATGGACACGTCCTGCCGAAACCTGCCTGCCATGGTATATCTAGACGACATCATTGTGTTATCACCCACCTTTGATCAAGACATCCTGGATCTGGAGACAGTTTTCCTGAAACTGAAAGACTATAAGCTTCGGGCCAATCGCAGCAAGTGCCACTTTGCTTGTTCTCGTGTGAAGTATCTTGGACTTTGGATCACGTCACGTGGAATTGAAGTCAACCCTGGTAAAGTATCAGCGGTTCAGAAAATTCCACCTCCTAGAAATGTGAAACAATTGCAATCCTTTTTGCAAACATCTTCTTGGTAGCGAAAATTCATACCTAACTTCTCAGAAATTGTTCGCCATCTGAGTAACCTTACAAAGAAAAAAGCAGTTTGGACTTGGACTGAAAGTGAACAAAATCCTTTCATCCCCTGAAGAATTGCTTGGTCTCAACTCCCATTTTGAGCCAAGCGGACTTTACAAAACCTTTTGTACTCAGGATTGATGCTAGTAACTATGCATTTGGCGCTGTTCTTCTCCAAGGTCCTGTCATGGAAGAGCATCCTATAGAATGGGGTCAATTCACGGTCACGTGTCAGCTCAAAAATGACCGTCCCAGACGAAAGTTAGAGCCTTCTTCGCATCTATTGAGAGTCCCTCCGTAACGTTAATGGACTTTATGCATATGACGTCACATCCATCGACACGTGACCATCCGGCGACAGCCAGCAGTCAATCTTAAACAGCTGATATTCACAGCTAAAGAATACTACATATAAAATTAATACAATGTGAAATTACTAATTGTAATATACAAATTAGGGTAAATGTGGAGTTTACGGTACCCAATGAAGTAAGTGGGTACCATAAACTCCACATTAACCCAAATTAGGTTTCAAATTATTATATTAAACCATATTGGAGAACAATCTTTAGAAAAAGAAAATTAAAGTTTGCTCATACAAAAATACTAGCTATGAGGAACCAGGACTCCAAACAAAGAATTAAATAAAAAAAAAGTAAAATTCGAATAATGAATAATAAAGCATAATACGAATAAGTAAATACGAATAAAATACTCAGATCAATTAACTAAATACCAAACACATATAAAACTGAATAAGGAAAAATTAAACTGAGGACACTTCACAGAAAGACACTGCATAAAAAAATTATTTCCCCCATACATATAAATGATAAGAAAACAGAAAAAAATTAATCAAATCTACTAATCGTCAAATAGCAATATCCAAGATTAAATGCACCTTTTTAACATAATTACAATAACAATTAATAGAAAATTTCCGGCAAAAAAATAAGTACAAATGACATCATTCAGAAAAAAAAATCATTGTTAGAAATTTTCATTGGGATAAATAAAAGTATTCATTTTTGCAAACAACTATTTAACATTAATTAAAGGGTTATGGAAGTTACACAACATGCAAATAATAAAAAATAGAATTTATATTGTGTAAACTTGTATAGGAATAGGTCCCTCAAAATATTTGTATATTTTGATTCGGGATATAGCCCTTTCTACGGCTACTCGAACATTTGATATCTTACCGTTTTCAATTCTATCAGATGCATCAAACTGTATACAATCCTTTAAAAATTTAGGGCATTTCAATTTACAACTTATTTTTTGCAACTCTTGTTCATCAACTTTTGATTTCGAAGGAAATATATGTAAAAGTTTAAGCTTTTCGTAAAGAACTGTCGTTACGAAAGTAAAATATCTTGAAACTGTCGAATCAGAAATTTAAAACAAAACAGATAAAAATTCATTTGAAATTCTAGTTTTTAATTTTACAAGAAACAGGGGAAAAAAACTGGTCTCTTACAGAAATTTCCCGTTTGAAGGCCCTCTTCATCATTCAAAAAAGAATAAATGCAAGAAAACCTTTCTATTGTGAAACCTGTTAGTGCCTTCATCTTAGTGTCATTCGATATATTCTCTGGGATGAAGGCCTTTTTCCCAAGGGAATCTTGCAATTCTTTAAGCTCATCTTTTAGCTTATTCATCCTGTCCATAACATCGGAAAAAGTCTCAGTCTGTGATGAAACAGAGTGCATTTCACTGTAATCAGAATTTATGTAAGTTCTTCCAATAATTAATTCTTTTATATTTACATATTAAATTTCTGAACATGTATTTATTATATACCATATTAATTTTTCAACTTTAATGACACTTTTAATAAATTAATTCAACTATAATACCTGGATTTCAGGCATATTTCCTAAAGTATTCACTAGATGAATAAATTATTAAGACATTTATCCACTAATTTTAAGCTAGGAGTGACAAATTTTGCTACGATTGTTTGTTTACTTTCCTCCATAAAATACAGATTTTGATTTTGGGAAAACAAACATAAAGTATTAATTTTATTAAAATTTTCCAAACGATATTCTAAAAGATTATTAATTTTATCAAACTTTTGTCAAGTAAATGAGAAGTGCACTCACTGTTTTGTTCCGTCTGGCTGCATATTGTTTCCATCTGTTGCTGATGATGGCAAACCGGCTTTTGGTATCTGCTTTGGGGGTCTATTCTGGTACCCCCGGTTGGGGTGGGGGGTGTGACGTTTTTTGTTTTTTAAGGCCGGGAAAAATGACCGCCCCAACCCCAACCGGGAGTACCAGAATAGACTTCTTGGAGTTTTGGAGACGGTAATAGGAACAGCTTCTTGTTTCAACAACCTGCGTTTTGTAAATTGACATATAGTATAGGAATTTTCTTCGAAGTGATCGGAACATATTATGGAACTAGAAGAAGGCATAAAACCTTGTCTTCCAATATTCTTCAACCAAAGTTTGTAATAATTGAGAATTCTTGAGAGAAAACTTAAAAAACGTTTTATCTCGGCAATCAGCTTTGGCTTTAACATTAGAGCATCTAATTACAGAGCAGTATCTCATTTTGATTCAAATATGGAAAGAAATAAGACTGAAAAGTAAAGCAACTAAGGGGTTTATTCTGGTACCCCCGGTTGGGTTGGAACGTCACTTTTTCCGCGTTAACAGCAGGAAAGTGGCATTCTAATACTGTCGAAGAGCCTCAAAATCATTCAAAACAATGCTTCCTTCGTAGAGCGGCGGAAGATGTTAACGGCAGACCCATCGGCATAAGTGGTGCGGATTAGCGCTTAGATGACATGAGCGGCTTCGGCCATTTTGAGCTGACACGTGACAGTGAATTGACCCCATTTCAGCAGACTGTTAAATTCTGCTGGAAGAAATTATTCAACTACAGAACGAGAAGCCCTTGCGGTCGTCTGGGCATTGAAGAAATTTAGAGGTTATATAGAAAGTTCCAAAATCACAGTAGCATCTGACCACCAGCCCCTCAAGTGGTTAATGAAATTGAAATCACCCTCTGGAAGGTTAGATCGTTGGGCATTACAACTACAATCTTTTAATCTAAATCTGGAGTACATACCTGGAAAATCCAATGTAGTCGCAGACATGCTGTCTCGGCTGGACTTTGATCAAGAAATACCTTCCTGTGAAGAGAATGCAGTTTCCATAGACTTCCCTGCAAGATCGCCCATGGAGATAAGAGAAGAACAACTAAAAGATGAAGATCTCCGAAAACTCATCCATTGCTTCAAGAATGATGATAAAGACGTTAACCATGCCAATTGGTTAGAAAGAGGGTATCTCATGAATCAAGGCGTACTGTATAGATATTCCCATGACTCTGAAAGTGAAGAAGCTCAGTTGGTTGTTCCTTCCCATGAAAGAGACAAGATCTTGAAGGAACACCATGATTTTCCTAATGCTGCACATTATGGTTCAGATGGAACTTACCAAAGAATAGCAAAACGTTATTTCTGGATCGGTATGAAGAAGTTCATAACCAACTATGTCTAAAACTGTCTTGGTTGTTCCCGATTCAAAGCCTCAAACCAAAAACCTGCTGGGTTGCTACAAACTCCAGTGCAAGCACAAAGATTCGAAACCAAAGCAATAGATCTCTTAGGCCCTCTCCCAGAGAGCAAAGATAAGAAAAAGTGGATCTTCATAGTTGAAGACGTTGCCACTAAATGGGGTAGAACTTTTTGCCCTGACAAATGCAACTGCAAGAGAGTGTGCAACTGTGCTGATAGAAGAAGTTTTCCTCAGATTTGGGTTACCTAGAAGAGTCATCAGAGACAATGGTACCCAATTTGTCTCTGCTGCTATGCAACAACTGTGTTACCTCCTGAAAATCCACCAATCATTTATTCCGATATACCATCCAAAAGCAAATCCTGTCGAAAGAAAAAAACCTGATATAAAACCGCGTCTTGCTATCCTGGTGGAAGACCAACATGACTCTTGGTGTGAAAAACTCCTCTCCCTCAGTTTTTCAATAAACACAGCCAAGTGTTCCTCGTCTGGTCAAACTACTGCCTTCCTAACTTTTGGCAGAGAACTTCGCACAGTCGACGAGGTTCAAAATGACCTACGAAGTGTTATCTTAAAAGATACATTTGTACCAGAAATTACTCCTTATCTAAAAATATTCTCAAAATTTATAGCTGATGCCAAAGAAGGTGCTGAGATGCAACAACATTTGCGTAAGGAATGTGGTGATAGAAAGCGACGGAGGGCTCTTAATTATTTTCCTGGAGACCGGGTGTTTGTCACTACTCATCATTTGAGTAACGCCGCAAAGAGGCGTACTACCAAGTTTATGCCAAAAAGAGATGAACCCTACATCATCCTCACCAAAAATCACCCACTTCTTATGTAATCGCCAACCCAGACAATCCAAATGAACACGTAGGAACATACCACGCATCAGCACTGAAAGTGTAGAAACAGGACGAAAGTGCGTCACTGGTGCACCCCCTTAGAAACATGGAAGATCACGAAAGACTTATACTTCTGGTTCCTTACCGAGACGGTCTGGTAGACGTCGGAACCAGAGAGGGAGTCTGTGACAATCATATTTTATCTCGCCCTCTTACCAAGAGATGGCGCTGCAAGGACCTTTCGCTACCAATGAAGGAAGATAGACAGAGTCTCTTGACTGTTCGTGTGAGAAGGTTGCTTTTTCTTTCTCTCTCTGGGACCTGTCGGACAAATCTCGCCATACGTAGCGAGTTGAATAATGTAATGTAATCGTGGTAAATCCAGAATTGTTTGATGTGGAAAAATGTGAGAAGAATAAATTTAATTTCATTTAACTATGGCCCAGCTTTATTTTAACCGTCCATTTCACTTCCTGTGAGCTAGCCGGATATGACGGTTAAAGCATACCTTTAGGGTGTTCACCCATTAATCTAATAAAGTGCAATGGCCAGCCAATTCGGAGAAAGTGGTCCTCAAACTTTGGGCACAGCTTATTCACCAGTAAGTGAGCCTCAGCAGTCAGCGGCCAAATGGCTCAGGTGTCAGAGCGCTTACGTACTGTCCGCTTGGTCCACGGTTCGGTCTCGGTTGTGTTTTTTTTATAATTTTTATTTTTCCAAAATTATCTCAAATTAAATGAAAAATTAAAGAAATATTTTTTTAAATAAATATTAATTATTTTTATGCATAAAATAACTGTTCAATCATATGATACTTAAATCATAGTTAAAATTTAATTTATAACCCCAGTAGCACAGAAATATTATATAATATTTGCACAATGTTATACAATATTATTAACACCGAGGAACACCTAATACCGTAATAAAGTATTATATTGTATGTATCAGTATTTCCGAGATACTCTCTCTCTAAATTTTCACAAATAATATAAAAACAATGTTTATTTATAAAAATCTTCATTTTAACTCAGGATATCACTCGATTGGAGGTTTTATTACAAAAACACCACTGGAACAATTATTCTTAAGATACTGAATATTATATCATACTATACAATACAATGCATATGATATTTTGATTTCTACATTAATCAGCTTTGTTCAATATTTTAAGGTGAAGTTATTCTTACGTTCGACAGATGACAGCATGATAATACCGTAACACTATATTAATCAACGTCGAATCTTATACATATTTTACACTATATTATTCAGCGTTGAATAATATGTTCAAAAATATTTTACAAAATGTTAATTTGAATAGTAATGTGTACACAATCATTTTGTTTTACTGTATATAAAAGGCGGGCCGGATTCAGCTACTGAAGTTAACCATAAAATAGCTCTCACATATGGATTATCTATTTGTTCTGTGAAAAAAATTAGTGTTATTCTCATTGTAAAAATATGCACGTGATTTATTTTTGCGAATCTTGTATTTAATTTTCAATCAATACAGTTATTATAAATGTTAAAGGCGTCTCGTAATACAGGAATAAATAAATTTCAAAGTCATTTGAAACCTTTCAAACATATTATTATAATTACTTTTAAACCTTATTGCCTAATTAGCAAACTTAGATATAAGAGCTAAAATTGCTTCCTCTTTGACTTCAAATTTCATTTTAAACTCGAAATTGTAACGATAAAAGATACTTTAATTAAGAAAACTATTCAGATTAATTGTGAATGAACATGAAATTTCGTAGAGATCCGAACTCTGTAACTACATTTTATTATCATCATTTA
>BGPR01000020.1:769298-842339 GCA_013235015.1 Araneus ventricosus | reverse complement strand
TTAAGTGATTAATATTTTTCCATGCTTCTAAAATGTATTTTTAAAATATTCACTGTATTATTATATTATATGATATTATTCAGTATAGTACAATATTATTTAATATGGTATAATATTATACAGTATTATATGACATTATCCAATATTATGAAAAAAACATTGTACAGTATTGAAAAAGTCTTACGTTTTACACTGTTTCAATATTGGGAAAATATTGTACAATATTACTTTTTCGAATTTTATGATATAAGACAATATCTTGTGCTACCTGGAAAGTAACAATTATAAATATATTTTAATGGTGATAAATAATAACTGTAATTAAAACTGTAATCTTAAAATCATTAAAAGTTTTAAATTATTGGGTTTTTATATTTGCAAATACTTCGTTTTTACTTTATCTTGAAAACAAAAGAGAGCAGTTGTTAATGAAATGAATACGTTTGCAAACGGTCTAATATTTTAAAGATCGAATGTAAATAGTAGAGAGCTATCTAATTGCTCTGTTAATCTATGAAATGCGTAGGTAGATGGTACGAAATTTCAATGATTGAAAAGGGACAAATGTGTAATTGTTTTTACTCACTATTGTATGAAATTCTTCTATAGTGTTACTCTTATTCCTTTAAAAACTCTGAACAAACGTGGTTATTCACCTTGGATTTTGAAGTGTTTCATATCGTGTTTTGTTTAAATTAGCATGATACAGATGGTTAAAATATTCTATGAATAAATATATTGCTAGTGTATCGGAGATTGAAGTTGGAATCGCACAAAAATCATTTAAAGAATCGTTGTTCTTGTGAACAATAATCATTTATTAATTGCGCAAGATGTTAAAATATTTTTTTCCCAATGTTTTCATGATAATTATCATTATGATTCTTGTATGTAACTAAATGTAGAAATATGACTTACTTGTAGTAAACGAAATATAAATTTAAAATTAATTAATAAATGTAGAATGAATTTCTAAAATTTATAAATGATAAAGCCTAAACAAAAATGTTTCATGATGTGCACCATTATAATTATCATTTATCACTATTTATAGATATGTTTATAATTATTTTACTGCTTATAAATTAAATTTTAACTATAATTCAAGTATCATATGAATGAGCAGTTATTTTATGCATAAAAATAATTAATATTTTAATTTAAAAAATATTTCTTTAATTTTTCATTTAATTTAAGATAATTTTGAAAAAATAAAAATAAAAAAAACACAGCCGGGACCGAACCGACCAAGCGGACAGTATGCTTCAAGCTCACTGACACCTGAGCCATTTGACCGCTAACTGCTCAGGATCACTTACTGGTATATAAGCTGTGCCCAAAGTTTGAGGACCATTTTATCCGAATTGGATGGCCATTGCGCTTTATTGGATTAACGGGTGAACACTAAAGGTATGCTACTAACAGGGCCGTACCGAGGGGGTGGCGAGATTGGCCCCCGCCAATGGCGCAGGCACAAAGGGGGGGGTGCAAAAATGACAATTTAAAAAACTTAGTTTAAGAGTTAGATTGGTACGATCTGCTGTGCAAATAAAAAAGGATTTGAGAATAAGTCTTCAGAGGCTCACTAAACAATACGGGAGTGGCTAGTTGTTTTGTCCATTTGCCAGCTTATCTGGTTGTGACCCCCTTCCCAGATAGCACGCACACTTGCAGCAAGTGTGATTTTTTTATATTAGCTTGTCATGACAAACTTAATGCGGCAACTTTGCAGAAACTTTCTGCAAAGTAACAAAGCATAATCGACCAACCCACTTGCAAAAAAAGTTTGCTGTGAAGTTGTTATGACAAACTTCACACCACAATTGCAAAACAAGTTTGCTGCAAAGTTGATACAGCACACTTACACACCATGACCTGGATACAGTTGTATATCTGGTTTTGATCTTTGTCCCTGTTTTAAAAAACATCCGATTTTTAATAGCATCTCCTAGACCGTCCTTCTTTTTTTTAATTCAATAAATCAATATAATTTGTAAAAAATTAAATAGGTCTTTTTATAAAATGTTTTTGAAAAATTCTCCATCTTCTTACTAGAACTCGCACTTTAAAGAAAACTATATATCGCCTTTTTCTTAATGTTGAAATTTTAATGTTCATAAACAAAATTAAACCTAAAAAAAGTCAATGTTTGTTGAAAAATAATAACTTTTTGCCCCATATTTCTAAAAGTAATTACTTTTGAACCCTAATTTCATAATTTATTTTACTAGCAAAATGTAGTTATTAGCGAAAATTGCTCTCTCTCTTTGACTTCAAATCACATTCTCAACTCAAAATTTAAAAAAATTAATGAAATCAAGAAAACAGTTTAAAATAAAACCTGTAAATTATAAGAATACGTAATTTTCATTAAACCTATTTAATAAATCATAAAATATGCTAAATTTGTGTATAAAAATATTTGCAGGAATGTATTTTTTTTTCTGGGTAGGTGTTTTATAGAAGGGATGAAAAATTAATGAAAATGTGTCACGTAAGGGGGGGGCGCAACTTTGCCAGTTCCGCCAAGGGCGCAGGATCACCTCGGTACGGCCCTGGCTACTAATATGCCAAATTTCATCCCGAACTGAATTTCCGAAGTCGTGCCCCAAGAAAAGAATACGTGGATTGATTGATTGATTGATTTGAGGTGTTTTTGAGGGCATTTTTAGCTGCAAAGGCTATCATCTCCGTATTCACAAAAGATTCAAATTAATAAATGTCAAAAAACTTCAGGTTCTGGAGGAAAATATGAAGGTTCTGTTTGTTTTCAAAGACTTTGATTGTGAGTTCCTTAAATCTAAAGGTTGCTGAAAAGAATACTTGAAGTTTGTTTAACTTGAATTAGAGGGGTTATGGGATTTGAAGCAACAAAGGCTGTAATCCTCTAGTTTGTTTAAAAATATGTTTACATAATAGTGAAATGCTGTTTTTGGCGTGATTTGCTCCGATATTCGAAATTTTAAAACTTAGTTTATTATCGGCAATCTTTGAGTCGTCGCATAATGCCATGACAAAACTAGTCGGTTTAGGAACAGAAGGCTGTGTTTATGATAATCATCAGTTGCGGACTGGCGAGGTTGCCAGCTTGCCCGATGGCAAGTGGGCCACCTTAAACAGAAGACAATTTGAGCCCCCAGGAAATGTGGGAGAGAAAAAAGAACTCTTTCTCTATAGTAAGCTTTTCTAAAGCAAATAAATAAAATAGCCCTGTGCCCAAGGTCCGTGTTTCTTATATAATATTTAACTTACGGAATTTAAAATCAAATAACTTTAAACATAGTTTCGTTATTTTAAACGTAGAAAATTAAAGGGTGTTAAAAGGGATTTATTTTAAAAACGCGGAAAAATGAAATAGATAATAAAAAATTAAATTAAATATATAATTATTAAACATTACATATTTAAATTAATATAATTAAATATAAAAAATTAAATACATATAATTTAATATATATATGAATTAATGTTACGATTATAGATATGTGTGGGCCCTCACTGACTCCTGGCAACCACTATTTTCAAACCCAGTCAGCCACTGATAATCATAGTTGCGTTAGCGTTATTGGACTAAGTTTGTGAGCACTTCGAAGTAAAATCAATCATCCCTTGCAGGTCTCAGACCTCAGCTTACATTTTAAATATGAGATTATCTAGAGGAATACCTAAAGTGTATTTAAGAATTATACTAATAAAAAGTTTATTAATTTGGGCATTTATACTGTTATATTTATTTTACCTGTTATTCTTTTATTTACTGCCTTTACCGCTAAATATACAATTACTAAATGAAAATAATGATTTCAAAATACTGCTATTGTTCATAATACATTTTAAATGAAATTGAAGATTAGAGAAATATTTTAAATTTTAAAGACTGTCATACTTTTTTCTTCTTTCCACCGCCAGAAGTTAATTTAAATCCGCACATTCGGTTTCTTTTTATCCAGCAGTTACTCCAGGAGTGATGTACCGAGCATGTGCGCACAATAAGGGGGAAAAATAAGTGGGAACTTCTAACAGATGGCATCGATCGCTTTCTCGTCCGTAATCTAGCCACTAGTGCTAAGCGCTGAATGAACTCAGCGAAACTGACTGGCTGTTTTGCGGCATCTGGTTGAGATTATAATTGTTAAAAATTTGTCAACGATCGATTGTTTTGATGTCTTCTTAGGACATAAGTCATTTCGAAGTAAGTATACTTTTCTTTGGTTCTTAAAAAGTGCTGTAATTTAAGAATTTTAAAACCTTTGCCAAATTGATGTGCGTAATTTCCCATTGCCATGCCAACTATAAGTTGTGTTTACTTCATCAAGCTTTAGTTCAGAAGCAATGTTTGGGTGCTGAAAAACAATCCATAATTCTAAATTCTACGTTACGAATATTTCTGCCTAAGATAACTGAGATTTTTTTTTCTCATTGAGTGAGGAGTTGCATTTATGACCCAAGTCGTTAATAATTCTGTAATTAATTACCTGTGTGTGAAAATACCAGTCGACTAGTTTTAAATTCAAATATTCTTAATAATAGAAGGAATTTTATAACGATAGTTTTTTTTTTTTCGTGTCATGATTTAATTATATATTTTTAAATGTTTGCTAGTTGTGCATATGTAGCAATCGAACGTGAATATTTCAAAAGAAAGTAGTTTATGAATGAATATTTTTTTATTTTTCGTCTCCCTTTTTATTTGTAATTCTGGAATATTGGGATGGCGAAATTAACTTGTAAAAACAATGAGACGAAGTGAAACTGATAGGTTTCATTTAAATAATGTGCTTGGCGAATATTTTATTATATTGTTCATATTATTTTTATTATTAATATTCTTTTTAAACTGATCTATGTTAGCTGCTGCTGAGAGTTTATTTTTTTTTTTATTTCTAAGTTTTCTTCAACATCTTGTACAATTGTAAACATATGAATAAATTATCTCTGTATAATGAGACACTAAAAAGCCTTCAAGATGCTATTTTATTTTATATATCATCCTTTTTTTTCTTTTCTTAAAAAAAAAAATTGCATAATTTGAAAATAGTTGAATTTTGTATTATTCTGTTCAGTTCAGAGAGTTTGATTTGAGATTTTTGCTTGCCATTTGGCCACTTTATCTCAATTTTTCTTGCAATTCTTTATATCATTGTTATTAAAATTTCCAAATAAAGTTGTATGATTTTACCCGAATTAAGCATGGAAAAAAAATAAACTTTTCTGAAGTCTGATAATAGTTTATTTTGCATATTGAATGAAAAAAAAAAAAAAGATGTACAAATTAACCTGGTATAGTTTAAGATCAAATTAGTCTTGCATGCTGCAAGAATTTAATATGATATACTTGTTAAACTGTTAGTTATGACTCAAAATAATGTTTTTGTAATAAACTAAAATCATTGAAACTCTTGTATTATTTTGCATTATATTATCTATCACAAAATGTTTTTGAATTCTACAGTGTATTATTTACCTAATTTTTTAACTATTGTAGAAATAATTAGTGGACAGTTCTACAAAATGTATATAAATTTGATTTGATGAAATGAAGTAATGTGTGTGTAACTGTGAAATCCCATTGCTTGTTTAATGTTTATTTTTTTCATATTTTGCTTTTGTACATTTTAAAAAAATAGGAATTACACAATCAAGATTCTGGATTAAAATAATTCTTTTGACATTATTCTATAATTCAAATTCTTCCTTCTTTTATGTAATATAAAGTATTAATTTGTAAATATAGATTAAAATAAGTAAATGTTATGGAAGTAACTTAATTTTGATTACTGCAATACTTCAAAATTGCGACAAAAGTGATTTATATCCTCTTAATTTTTTTTATCGTGTTATAAGCCCATTATCTTGGTAGTTTTTGTCTGGCTAATAAGTTTTCATAGCCATGAATTCATTTGTTGTAATTTGCAAGAAATAATGTTATTTTGGTTAATAGTTTTGACCTTTTAAATCTTGCAATAAACCTCATAAATTTAATTTTGTTTCCTTATTCTAGAACAAAAATACTAGCTTAATTTATTAAAATTATTATTTCATAAGATTTCTTGTAATATTTAAAGTATGCAAAATGATTGTGAAGAAAAGTAATTAATTTCCTCAATCTAGTTTTCCTGTTTGCCATGTCTGTCTCACCGACTGCAGTGGATGGAAACCTATATCCCAATATAGGAATTGGTAAGTCAATTTTCAAGCATTTTCTTTTTACTAAAACTTTTACTTAGTTATGTAAGCATTTCCTATAGAAGTTATGTTTTTTGGTGAATTGAGCTCAAATTTAGTAGAAAATGAAGACTTATTATAGTAGAAAAGGAAATAATTTAGTACAAAAGAAAACTTAATTAAATAATTGAATAAGGCTTTTTAAAAATGTAATTTACCTTTGCATATTGGAAAAAGGGTTTGCTATTTATAAAAATGGTGAGAAATATTTAAAAAAAAATTTATATGATGAAAAAAATATCGCTATTATAATTTTCTCTGTATAAATGGCTCTAAAAATAGGATTTTGCTCCTGTTTTTTTACATTGATTGTATTTGTTTATTTGAAAGAGATGAAAGTATATTTCTTAAAATGAATTTGAAATACAGATAAATATTGTAAGTTCACATTTATTGACATTTGATCTTGTTTGCTTATATATTTTTTAGATTTTATAATGAATAGTAAACATCTGTATCCACAGTAAATTTAAATTCAAAACATCAATATACCTTTAATACTGTAACTATTTCATGATTAAAGTAAATCACTGTTTCATGTAGAAAAAGGAGAATTAATGGAGATACATCAAAAATAATAAATTTAAATGAAGTACTTATTAATCAAAAATTGTTTGAAAGGTAGAGAGATGATAATAAGTTTGCTGTTTATATATATTTGTCATTATTGTAAATAAGTTTAAGTCTTCCATAACAGGGCTATACCGAGGTGATCCTGCGCTCTTGGCAGAACTGGCAAAGCTGAGCCCCCCCCTTACGTGACACTCATTAATTTTTCGTCCCTTCTATTAAACCCCTACCCGAAAAAAACTACATTCCTGCAGATATTTTTATATACAAATTTAGCACATTTTATGATTTATTAAATAGGTTTAATAAAAATTGTAGTTTCTTAAAAAATACTTTAATGAACTATATTCATGAAAAATACTGTACACAACAAAATAAATGTATCATCAAATAAATTAAAATTGCACATATTTTCTAAAAGGCAGAAAAAAAGAATCTATATCTTATTGCAGCTAGTAGACATTGGTTTTTGTGTGTTGCATAATAAAGAACAGAATTTATTTGCTTTGCATTATGTATTTTGTATAGCACATAAATTACTAATTAGAAATAAAAGAAATTAAGAGTTGAGTAAATATGAGCTGAATTGAAATTTTATTAATATCAAATGACTTTTTCTAGATCAGATGTTCCCAACCTGTAGTACGCATACACCTGGGGTACGTGGGGGACAAGTTAGGAGTACTCAAAAGTGATTTTTGTAATGGTGGAAAACACAAAATATAAGAATAGTCTAGAATTTCGTTCAATCAGGTTCGTTTGAAAGATGAAAATCGTACGAGTTCAAAAGCCTATTTATGGAATAAGAAAAAGGAAAAAGTAGATTAATATCTAGTAATTGAGTATTATTAATTTTCGTCATGACCGGCCACCACGACTTCATCGGGCAGTGTGGTCTCCGCATAATAGCCCCAATTATGAGCAGCACATGCGACGACCCCCCATTTTACCGGGGTACGACCCGTCAGCAGAGATGGGTCCTAAGAGCCACACCACCATTACTGTATCTACCAAGGGAGCGAGAACCTGCTTACTTATCCAGTGGCTTCTCATCTGTGAACTTTGCTATGCTAGGATCATGTGATTATATAAAAATAAGGAAATTGGTGATAATGTGATTAAATAAGGAAATTAGTTTGTCATTTTAAAATTGAAAAGTATTGTTGCAAATCATACATTTTTTAAAATATCTTTAAATTAAAGAAAAAAAATTGTACAGTTATTAAATTGGTATCATTAAAAAGATATATTTTTTGAATTTTAAAATGATATAAGAAATCATTTTTTAGATGATATTTTTGAAAAATACGATGAAAAGACAGCAGAATCTTACCTACTTTTTTATTAACTGAAATTTTAATTATCTTTTGAGCTCTGAAAAGTTGATAGTGATTGTACTCTTGTTTTAAAGAGCATATGCGCCAAATTTCATCAATAGCAAGCAAAAATATCAATCTTTTTAAAAAGACAAATAACATTCATCTTTGTATACATTATTGGAAAGTAAAATTTTATGGTTAAATCAGTTACAATTATCAAGACAAGTAAAATCAAGGCGATCATGAATTTGGTGTAGAATAGTTGCATTAGATTTTTTATGCAATAAACTCTAACAGGAAATACTATAATGTTAATTTTATATTTTGCTTGTAATCATGCTTTTGTATGCGTATTTTTTACTACTAATAAAAGCGCATGTATGCATATGTGACTGTCTGTTGGCCTTCTACAAGACAGACCGTTGAGCCTAGAGTTGCGAAATTTGGTACAAACCTACTATGAAGGGTGGCAAAGTCCACCTTAGTGAGTTTTTTAAAACTTTAATTAAAATTTAAGAAATATATTTTTTGGGGGGTGGGGTTCAGTGATAATAACTGGAAATATTATCATTTAAAAATAATTTCTACACCATCTTATATTTAAAAAAAAATTATCTTCAAAAAATTATTTTTATGTATAATTTACAACAATGCTAGATTGAAAGTCAAACCAATTTCACTGATTCATCAAATCTTTAATTTAATATTTCTCTTAATGTTTAATTTAATGTTTCTCTTGTGTTAAAAAACATGATATAAAAACTTATTTTGATTATTACAATATAAAACCTTTTGTTGTAGTGAAATGCTGCCATTTTCGTTGTTTTTCCAGTTTTTTTAATCTAATTTTTGTTAATTCTTTGCTACTTGAAATGAATTTACTTTTTTAATAGATTTACTATATTATTTTGATAGATTTACTTTTTAGCTATGATCTAAAATTCATTTTTTCACTTAGGGCAGATAATTTTCAATGGAAATTATACCATCTATTTATCTATACTTATAAAAGGCAATGTTTGTGTGCGTGTGTGTTTGTCTGCGATGTCCAGACGAATCTATCGCACTTACAGCCATGAAATTTGACACACAGGTAGTCGTAATGGTGACTGAATGCACCTCGAAGCCGAAATTTTAAATATTAATCTAGAAATTCTTTTATTCAATGTTTTGTGTTGTTTTGGTTGATTTTTCGCACTAATTTCTCAATAGAATGGTTTCGAATAATTGTACGACAAAAATAGATAGACCATCAGAAAGAGCACGCGATTTCCGTTCTAATGAAGTTAGTTTTGAATTTCTAACGTAATTTACTGAATTTTGAGAAACTTTTGAAAAATAGTCAGTTTTATGGTAATTTTTAAAAAAGATTTCTTTAAATTATCGCATCTGACGTTCTAACATCTTTATAATTTTCATTTTTTTTCAGCCTATAAATGGAACGTTTATGTTGGATTTAAAACAAGAACTGTTAAAATATCTTTATTCGTTTTTTAAAAATTAATTTTTCCCTGGTCGGTTTAAACAGTTTTTTCGTAGCGAGATTTAACAGCGAGAGATTCTCCGGACCATCCCACAATGCATTGTTGCAACGTGACCTTCTTCGCGGCAGGTGACGTCATTCGCAAAGAAAAATAAGTGGGAATATCAATAATGTGTATTTTTTGTTTTGATTTTGTTTTCGAAACTTTTTCCTGCCATTGTGGGCATTTTTTTCCACCGATTTTTTTCAAGTCCTGATTCCACGGGCAACGCCGTGCGCGTACTGCTAGTTTGTAATAATTAGGTAAAACATTCACGTTATAGCCAGATAAATAAAGTGTAATAAGTGTAATTCAAATCTGAATTATGGATGATCGAAATAGAAATTAATTTTCATTAAATTTAATGATATTAAAGAGCCATTCTGCCTAAGACTTTTAACAATTGAATGTAAAAATCAGTCATTAATTTTATTAGATGCAAAACATATTGCCTTAAAATTTAGTTCAAATTAGCTTGCAAAAAATTAAATAAGTTGGATGTTTTTAAAATTGGTTGGCATAAATAATATATAATTAATAAAATGGGCGAATCAACTGGCAGTAGAAGGTGGCTAGTATTTAATACAACAAAAGCAATTTAAAAATACAGAAATAATTTGAGCTCACCTCTTTAAAACTAATATATCTCCTTAGAAAAGAATGAAAATGTCCAAGTATTTCTTTATGCACCCACTCTCTGATGAAACAAAAACAGAAATGCAACATTTCCTTCGTATTACTTACCACTAAAGAAATACCAAAGGACCACTCATCCAATAAGGACAAGGCCCTTTTATCCTTTCTGCAATATAGTTAACAAGATAAAATAAGACCTCCCCACCCTGAAACACAATTCCTCTTTTCCTTTGAGCTTTTAATAGTCAAATTGCGTGAATTTTTTTGCCCTCCCTCCCCTCTTATCAGCGTCTTGGAGGTTCGAAGAAGAATCTTAAGGCAGGCGAGTTCCCTTGTCCATCTATTTTCGACTGTAAAATGAGATGCAAAAAAGAAGAAAAAGCATGTTGTTTTGCCATCTCTAAGCAAGAACCACACCCATGGTCAAAGAAGGATCCTTTTTTCCTGCGGTAGCAAGAAATTCAAAGTTAAAAGAAAAGGCGCAGACCCTTTCTCTCTCTCTGTAAGGGGTCACAACCAGTCAAGCTGGCAACTTGACCATTGGACAAAACAACTAGCCACTCCCGTAATGTTTAATGAGCCACTGAAGACTTATTCTCAAATTATTTTTTATTTGCACATCAGATCATACCAATCAAACTCAAAAAATGACCATTTCAAAATCTTAGTTTAAACTAAGTTTTTTAAATGGTCATTTTTGCACCCCCTTTCTGCCTGCGCCTTTGGTGGGGGGCCAATCTCGCCACCCCCTCTGTACGGCCCTGATCCATAATATCCTGTATGTTTACTTATCTATATGCAAAAAATGGTTAAAAAAATTGATCTAATTTATGCTTTACTTATTGGCAACCATGTCTCTAATTCTTTGATGTTTGTTTTATTCCCCCCCTCTTGGTTTAATTTGTATTATAAATGCAATAGAGTCTATTAATGATTGCAAAACACACATAAAATGCTCCTCAGCAATTTAAGAATTCTTTGGCTGTTTGGAATAATCGTTTATTTTTCACATTAAATTTTCTTTGATACAGTGGAATCTCCCTATAATGAAATCGCTTGGTTCCAGTTGAAAAATTCGCTATAGAGAAATTTCGTTATATGGAGATTAGAGATTTTTGCAGTTATTTAAATAAATGTTACAAACCTTTTAGTATATGCGATAAGTTCAAAAATATTTAATTATGACTTTCAATTAAAAATGAAGTAATATTTATTATAAATTTGTTAAAATTATGCTAATTTTTATTGCATAAACAAAATGCTCAAAAGTGAAGACAATTCACCAATTTAGAGAATAATATGTACTAGTTCGGATAAACATAAAATGTGTATTGTCACATCCATTTGCTGTTTCCACCCCCAATCCACCCCGATTCTTGGAATCTTGACCCGTAAAAATGTTGCTCCCTCTGAAGGAACCTAGGTCCCCACAACTGCATTACCCTTCACATAACATTCTATTGTTATGTGTTATTGCTGGAATGAACAATGCAAGTGTTTCCAGAAACAGGCACATGTGAGTGATTTGTTTGCACAGAAATTAGCAACTTTCTTCAAAAATGACAAAAATCGAAAAGATAAAGGTCTGAAAAAATTCGTTATTGGGAGACAACCACTTCGTTATATGGAGAATATTTTGAATGTTATTTAACATTCCGATTAAAAATTTCGTTATAGGGAGAAATTCGCTGTAAGGAGACTTCGTTGTAGGGAGACTCTACTGTATTATAATTCTAGCTCTTTCATAAGAACATTAAGTGTTTTTTATGATTTTTTTTATTTGGATTACTTCTAAACTTTGTCTAATCTGATATAAAAAAAGCCTACATGCTTTTTCTTGCACCACTCTTTGACCCTTTACATGACCTTTAGTGGATGACTTTGGTGTCTTTAGACTCATTGGACCCTCAACATCGCTGTACAATAAAAAAATTTGCATTTCATTTGTTGATTGAGCTGTCGAGTTAGGTCAAATTTTCTACACTAAGTCGACAGATGGAAACTTGAGCAATATCGTTTTGAACTTGAAATATATGCAACCCTTTCTTCAAACATATGTTTCCATGGGGATCATTCTAGTTTATTTAATATCGTTTTCTTATTTGCATTAGAATCTTTTGTATCCATTAGCATTATTAGAGTTAGTCTATTCTGAATTGTGTCTTCAATTTTAATTAGTATTATGTTTCCTTTCACTTTAAATGTTTATTATATTGATTACATTTTTTATAGGTTATTTAATGAATATGTACACCAGTGTGTTGGAAAAACCTCTACCCGTAACAACTTAACTTAAAAGCCTGAGAATAATAGTGAATGGAATTATCACATTTTTAGTCTTAAAACTAAAATTTAGTCATTAATTAGCTTTATAATTTTACACAAAAATTACGTAAAATTTATAAACATCTCAAGTATTATATACCTTCTGAGATGAATGAAAATGACAGCCCCTTTCCAAAATGGAAGGGATCATCTTATTCAATAGCAAAGAAAATTATTCATTTAAGCGGTTAAAGGAACAAGCTTGAAATCTTTCCTTTGAACTTGCACAGTTCATTCCTTTAATAACTCAAGATCACTATGTGGAAACTTGAGAAATGTATCTATCACAATTCTGTATTTGTCTTTCTCTTTTACATTATAACAGCTAAAAGATGACCAAGAGGATAGATAGTATGAAGAACTGGATAATATTGATCGTAGAAGGTGTGGGGGAATAATTTTTACTGGAAGACTCCTAATGCTGGCTATAGTTGTCTGCACATATAACAGTTTTTATTCGTCAAGACAATTGTGTATACTCGGCTATTACTTCTGAATTCCAATTTTGATTCCTTTTGACCAATGCATTTCTTCATAGCTGTAATTATTCTTCAAAGGAAAGGTAATTTATCATTGAAAAAATAAACAAATTTTTAAAAAATAATTTAATCAGGAAATAAAATTCTATCAAAAAGTAGTAATGCGAACCTTTCGTTCATTATCTTACAACCCTGCTATCTTGTTGATTGCCCTAGTACAAAATTTAATTTGCCGATGTTTAACATTTTATTTAAAAAAATTGATTTTCATGACCATTAATCCTGTGATGCATGCAAATTGGTTTTAGAGAAGATAACGTGTTTAGCAGTTCTAATTTCCCCCTAAAAACTGAAGGAAGTAGTTTTAATGCTTTATTTGGTTTCAGTAATGAATTTCTGTCATAAGGCCAGTAAAATGTGTTTTTATGCACAAACATAGGAACAGATATTACTCGGTTCTACTTTGGCAATATAACAAGATTTATTACCTTTCACAGTTTTTTTTCCAAGTGAACTCAGTGCCGAGAAAAAAAGAAGGGATTAAACAACAACAAAAAAATCTTTATAATGTTATAGAATTTGCTGTCAGTGAAAGAGAAAACTAAGTAGATCTTTGATTATCTGAACCATTGAGGGCCCGAGTCGGTTCAGATATTTAAAAAATTCCATTAATATGGAAAAATTATGAGGGGGGGGGCATTATTCTTTAAAATAGCTAGACGTAATGTAAAATATGGATGTCAGCTCTCTACTGAAACAACGATGTGCTTAAATTTAGAATTTGTAATGAATAAAGGATTTAAGAAATTGAACAATAATAACACAATATTTGGGTGAGAATGGTGCAGATTTTTGCTAAAATTATTTTATATCGTCCGCAAAATTCGTAAAAAATTGAATTTAATTTTCTGAATTTTTCTTCAAGTTTTAAATTAACTTCTTAGTTATTTGAAGCTTAAGTATACGTTCCGAAGACAGTTTTTATTTTCCGAGTTTATTTTTTTTTTTCAGCCTGCTCTTTCCAGAAAATTATCCTTGTTCTTTACTGTAAAGGGGGGGAGGGGAGAAAGTTCTATAAAGCGAATATTCTAGACTATTTTAATTCGATCGATGCTGATTTGTTCCGGTTTGGCTTAACAATAGAGAGATGTTTTCCGTTTATCTAGAACTAGCAGTACCCGCACGGCGTTGCCCGTGGAATCGGGACTTCAACAAATTTAAAAAAAAAAAAAAAATTGCCCACAATGACATGAAAAAGTTTTGAAAACAAAATCAAAACAGAAGATAGAACATTATTGATTTTCCTGCTTATTTTGCTTCGTGATTATGGCATTTGAGCTGTAGGAAAACAGTACAGAGTACGTTAATCCAAAACTATATTAAAAAATAGCAACGTGAAAATCATTAATAAACAGCAAGAAGCAACTTAAACAACATGTGTTTTTTAATAAACTTTACAAACAAATCAAAAGTATAAAAAATATAAATCAGAACGCGACCCCCCCCCCCCCCAGTTTAAAAAATTGTCTATCATGAGCTTGAAGTGTAAGGCGAAATTGATCAGAACATAACAGACAGACGCGCACAAAGAAAAAAATAGCCAAAAAGGAGAAAAAAAAACCCCCCATTCGCCTAAACCTGCTTAAACGATTTAATAATTCATTCAAACTAAAGCAATAAAAGTAATTCATCATATTCCCATAACCCTCATTCATGGCAGGATGCCAAATAAAGCCATAGCTCTAATTCTTTCCGCCAGATGGCGCACACGTGGATTGAACGGAATTTCCGTATTCCGATTCAATAGCCCTCGGGTTGCTTCGAAACGGGACGTTAATATAACTAAACTAAACCCGTATTCCGATTCCTTCTGAAAAATTTCTCTGACCCCATCAACTAAAAAATTAATTAAAAATCGACTTTAATTGGTATTTTAACCGTTCTTGTTTTAAATGAAGGAGAACCGTTTTATTTATTAGCTCGAAACTTTTCAAAAATATAAGGAAATTAGAACGTGAGATGGAGTCATTTGATTTTGAAATCTTAAAATTTCATGCGAAAACTGACTGTTATTTAAAAATTTCTCAAAATTCAGGAAATTACGTTAGATTTTCAAAACAAACGTCATTAAAACGATAATTGTTTGCTCTATTTGATGGTGCATCGATTGTTTTTTCCCGGTCATTATTTCTCGTGGATCGGCCAAAAATGTGCGAAAAAGCACCCAAACCAACACAAAACATTAAAAAAAAAATTTCTAAATTAAATTTTAAAATTCAGGCTTCGAGGTGCATTGAGTCACCGTTAAGACTACCTGTGTGGCAAATTTCAAGTTTGTAAGTGCGATAGATTCGTCTGGGCATCGCACGCAGGCACACACACGCACGCACGCACAGCCTTTTATGAGTATAGAAGACAAGGAGCTGTCATTCTGACCGCTATCTTTTAATGACTGAAAACAACACTATTTTCAAGATTTGTTTGGTAAAACAAGTTTTTTATATATATATTGTTATTAAATTTTACATTTTCTTCATATTATTTCCCCGTTCATCCCTTTTCTTTGTTTCATAATATTTTTTTATGTTCGAGAAAATGCAATAAATATGCAATCAATTATTATCTAAATGCAATGAATACAAAATAACACATTATACAACGGAAATTTCTTAGAATTACTCAAAATATTTTAAAAACCGTATTACATATACACTTAAAAATATAAATATTACAAATTGATTAACTTGCATTACTCTTCTTTACAGTTTCTACAAACACTCAGTTTTATCACTTTACTTGTATAAGAGTAACAAACTGTCTTTTTGGAATCGCAACAAGTGTTCATTGTTTTATTACGACATTGATTGATTTGACATTGTTTGCATTTCCTGCTTGAGGCAGCAGGTCCATCATCTGTACCTGGAGTGAAATTGGAGAGCGTAGATTTCTTATAGGAAACATAATTGTTTCACAGCTCATTAGCTAAATTCAAAATATAATCGCGACGCTTGATTATTTTTACCAATAACTTCCTTGTAAGTTACCCAAGCACTGATGGTAGCTAAATCGAGAATATTGTAAAAAAACTTGTACCATCCATCGTCGGGAAGCGAAGTTAGTTTAATACTTTCTTGCCATCTGATCAATTACATCAACTCCGTATTTAGCCGAGTTTTAAAATTTAATAACCTCGTAAGTCTTATTTTCATTGCATTCAACTTCGACTGTAGCATGAAGAGTGCTTAGCAATAGAACATTTTTGGGTTTTTTCTTGGTTTCCTTCAGTTCCATAATATCACTATATTATCGTGCTTCAAAACTTTGCTTGAATACAGTTCTAGCTTTTTGAGCTTGAATCATTCAGGCACTTCTTTTGTGTTGTGAATCGATGCTTATTGATGAATTTTTTTTCAATTTCAGAGGAGAAATTGCTTCTGTGCAATTTCTGTAAAACATTTTTCCGCTGAATTTGGTTCATTTTCATTGCCAGGAATATATGCATCTTGTAATAAATCAGATTTTTCCTCAGAACCAGAGTTGGTTTCAGATAAATTATGCAGCATTTGGAAAATTTCTTTTTCCCGACAGCAGGTTCTTCGTGACATCGTGAGAGAAAATATATGACCAAACGGGCAAAGAACATCCAAAGAAATGATTATCTGCCATTTTAATAAGGCAGATGCTTCTAGCGCAAAAAGGATTGCTGAGTGTTGCAATCCCCCACCCCCCATTTTCCTTCTCATCAAATCATTGTCTCAAAACAAAACATTAAAAGAGTAGAAAAAACAGTAGAATAGACAAAACAAAATATATTGTAGAAAAACAACATAGAGTGTGATGTTTGTTTAGCGGTCAAAATGACCGCAGCCCAGTGTTTTTTAGGTATAAACATTTTTAGTGTCGATAATAATTTTTTTAAACAAATAATTTTTTTATACATATTCTTTATGATTAATTAGGAAAAGTCAAAGAAAAGAAATACGACCATTTGAGATTCATTTGCGGTCAAAATGACCGCTACCCGTCTTTCTAGTGCTAAACATATTTTCTTAATCCACACATTGTCTTCAAAGCGCAGCTACGAAGCTCGAACACTGTCAAGACCGATGACTCGACATCTAGGTCATGTGTCGCCCTTCTTTATTATTTTTGCATAAACTTGCTGGTTGCTAGATTAAGACGTGTCGGTCTCAAATCTGTTATGACTGGCAGAATTATATTTCGTCATGTCTCGTATTACAAAACGCAACTATTTATCCTTATGCATAAAATTGCTATACGTTATTTAGTTTGCTGTATTTTTCGTCGCGTATTTCACTTAGAAATTAAATTCATTCATATCTATTCTTTCTTTTATTTTTATGTTTGTCCAAATGCTAATGATTGTAACCATTAAGTATCGTTTCATCTTGCGCTGCGAATTTTCAGTGTGCCAAAATAATTTTTTTGATGGCAGGTTTTTTTTTTTTGCAGTCGTGCTTTTTATGTATTCGAACGAAATATCATGAAGATGTTTTACTTTTTTTGTATTATAGTTGCTAATTCTTTACATTAGCTTGATTTTATAACTGCTTAGTGTTTTTTAATCCTGTATACAGTAAAACTTGTGACGGATAACCAAATAGGATAACAGGAATCTCTTAATACATATGCACAGTAACGTGATTTCATTGCTGGTTCGGGACGAAAATGAAAGTAAATCCTTTAAAAGTGAATAATGCATACATATTGTATTTAATTTTACAAAACGATCGATATAAACTTCATTAAGTAATGTACAGAAATGACGGATTAGACTTTTTTTAGACGGATAACAGAAACTGATGGTTAATTGAAGTTTCACTGTAATTAGATTTGAACTTGTTACGTACCCCTCCCCCATCCTTATTTTTGCACTGTGAAATCTATTTGTAACGGCCGCCCTCCGTTCCAAGAAAAATCGACCGCGCTGTGGAGTTTTTATTTTCGGAAGAAGTAATACATATTAACTGTTTAAGGACTTATCGCGAGTTAACTCGTCCTAAATACCGTAGGTTACAAAATAACTCGGACCCTAAGCGGTTAAAACAAGCCCAAATTAATTATTTCTGACACAGTGAGTTTGTAGATTTTTGCTAAAGGAAAGATACTAAAAGAAAAAGTATTCGAAAATTTCTAAATTTTTCCGAAAAACGGTACACTTTCTATTTGCTTGGATATTTCAGTTTTTTCGGAGGTAACTTTTTAAAATTCGCAAAGTAAATTCTTAATCGATTCTTTGGTAGCTATTGAGGAATGGGCAGTAATATCAATTTTTCTTAATTTAGATGACATCTGCAACTTCGCCGCATAGTGATTTTAACTTGAAAGTATTTCGAAGCCTATACCTATCCAACCATTCAATAGCTGTCGGAAAAATTTTCGATACCAAAGTTATTTGCATTTTCTTTCGCTTATGTTGAAGCATAGATCCACTAATATGAATTTTCTCCGCTCTAGCACTTCTAAATATTTCTTAAAACAGTTTCGAACAGTTCTTCAACTTTATATAGATCGGACAATCGCTATGGTGGAGTTATAGCGACTGTCCGATCTATAAAGTTGAGGACTGTACAAGACGCATTTGTTTGACACTATGGAATTTATGATTTCCGTGCTCTTTTAAAATCGCATCTTTTTCTGTAATGATCCCCCCCCCCCTATTCTTTCCGCAGTTGAAAGATTCAGGTAACTTTCTTGCCGATTTCCCGTTATCATATTGACTCAAAATTTGTATGCTGGTGTCGATTCAGAAAAACTCGCTTGGACTTAGTTCAGAGATCAGAAGGCTATGCTTGTGGCAAAAATGGCTTCTTGCTCTATGCTTAATGCCCATGGCCGAGTGGATCCCTCCTCCCCGGTGGAGGCGAAGTTCATTTTGCTCCCTACATTGGGAAAGGGATAATTAATTCCGATTTGATTTCCGGTGTTCGTTTTGACCGTCTCTCCCCCACAAAGTCAGGAAGACGAAAGGAATGGATTTCGATGAAGTTGAACGGGTGACCATCCCTGCCGCTCGAGGGGTTCGAGTGGCCTTTCCTGGAGGTTATTTAAACATTATGTCCAGGGTCCAAAATTTCCGTGCGATACAAAAGTGGCCGTTGAGAGGGGTGGCCGTTCCGAGAAGTTTTACTGTAATTGTATTACAGTGGAGCTCCAATTTACGAATCTCCAATTATCCGTATCGATTTTGGAGGGGTGGAAAATGTCAAAATTGGGAAAAGAGTGTAAGCAAGGTTAGGCCTTCATACATATTTAAACCCCTTAACAGTTTTGCCCGAGCTCTACTGGTACATCAAATGTGTCATTTTAAAACTTATAAGCTAAAATTAAGTGATTCATAGACGTTATAATTCGATACAAAAATGGCTGGTAATCCATTAACGTCTCAAGTCTTCTATGGACATGTAGTTAAATCAATACAACACATGCCCCAAAACAGAAGGGGGGGGGGTCATTTAATCAGTACAAAATGCTACACAGTTAAGGGGTTAATTTGTGATTTCTTTTATACGTAAATCTTAAAGTACAGAGAATTGTAAATATTTTGTTTGTTGAATTAATTAATTTCGTGAATTAAAGTTAAATTTTTTCTGTATTTGATTTGTTTTTTACCTAATTTCTGAGCTTTATCCATTCATCCGAATTTCCTCTTATGCGAATCTCCGTTTTATTCGGATAATTGGAGTTCTAATGTAGTTTCAGTTCGTGATCTTTAGTAGGGGGATAAAAAAAAGTGCTTTGTCGTGGAAATGTGCATTTAACAGCCGTCATCATATTTTTTTCTCGTTAGTCTTGAGGAAAGTGTAGTAAAAGGAAAACATAGTTGACAGAGGGGGGGGGGGGAGATTTATAAATCGAAAACCTCACTCATTTTATTTTACCTGTTGTTATCAAAGATATATAAACTTGCTAATTTTTTGCAGTAGATGCAAATGCAGTCAAGTAAGAAGCAACATTTCAGTTTTCTGATTTCTGCTAGATTCATTTCCGAAATATGGTAGTCTCGTTATTTGACATATTCAATTATCCGACATTCCGTTGTAACCAGCATCAGTCTTGAAGTAACTAAAGATCATAAATTGAAAAAGGAACTCTGTAGTTTTTCCACTACCTTTTGGTGGATGTTTGTTGCTCTGTTTGTAGGGCGTCAAGGTGAGTCGGACATATGGCACTCGGGCATCGGTACCATTAATGTAGATGGAGGCTCCAAACCGACAAGACCGCTGTGATAGTTTATGTCCGTTTTTAAACGCTTTTACCAAGTTCGAAATGTTTCATGTTTGTATGTATGTAAGGTTGGAAGTTTGTGATCGATTTTGCACTCACTTCTTAATGCACTAGAGTTCTAAAATTTTATATATTTATTGGGTCTTGATGACCATGCAATATTTTAATAATTTTAGAGCTCTCAATTATCAATTTTTAAAAAAAACATTCCCCAAATTACGTTTGCAATCGGTAGGTTTCAGTGGCGCCTTCTATAGTATTTTTGAGAACTAAAATACTTTACACAGTAATTTAAATGTTTCAATAAAAATAATAAATATAAAAAACCCGCTTTTACCAATACATTAAAAAACAAACAAAAAATTTTCTCAAAAATGTGGAGGTCAAAACAAAAATCGGAAAAATGGGAGGCGCAGGTAGAAAAGCTGCAAGTAAATTATAATTGTATTCACATTTATAATATATTTTATATGATGGATGTTTAATAATATTTCTGATAACGTGATAATCATTGTGGTTTTATATCTTTCTCCTATTGTTTTCAGCGCCTCACGCTTTTACGATTTTTGTTTTGACCTCCAGATTTTTGAGATTTTTTTTTCTTTTTTAATGCATTGGTAAAAGCGTTTTTTAAAAAAGTTTTTTTTAATGACTGTTTTATTATGGCGACTAAAAGGAAAAAAACCGTTGTTTCGATGGAGGTGCTTGAAGAACAGCTAAGTGAGATCAGCCATATTAAGCTTCTCCAGGCCTGTTATGACATTTGGTGTCACTTTTTTTTTGCATTTCAACTTTTAATTTAGGCTGGAGAGGGTTCGATGGGCACTTTATTTAGCAATGTTCTCGCATTCGAAGTTAGTCATTTGCGCATATTACTTCTCGAATTTGAAAACTTTTTATAAACCTTTGCAGTTATTATTTTTGATGCATCCTGTTAAAAACCCTCTGGTAGCATTTGAATTTTTATGTTTTATCCATTCTCTGGACACAGATTATTATATCAAATTGTTATAGCTTCTGTTGAAAATTCACTGTAAAAGCAAAAACTCTTTTTGTCTGTTAACAGTTGCCACTGAATAGATAGCTGACAGCTGTGTTTCTGAGTAATTAAGAGAGATATAAACAGTGGTCTCCGTTTAAATATTTTCGTTAATTACAGCATTTTACATTCCTATTTTTTAATCAAAAAGAAAAAAAAGTTGTCATCGAAAAAAAAAAAATGGATACTCATTCAAGTTCTCCGATAATCTTTTCTTCTGTTATTTATTTCAGGTTCGGACGAAAAAAAGAATTTCCATTCTATTACAATAAAAGAACAATATATCAAGTTGAGATTGATTTTCGATTTTCTTGTTTGTTTTTGAAATTTTGTCTTAGTATTTCATTTTCCAACTTTTTGAAAAATTAATGATCTGACGGCTTCCATTTTCTTCAGTTTGAGAAAAATGGATTTCATAATTTTCTCTCACCATATATATATATACATATATCACCATTAAATGTATGTTACCAGTAGCGAATTCAGGATTTGGGTCTGGGAGGGGCTGAGGTCATAAAAATTTTGTATCGACATGATGAATGTTAAACCTCATGGCTTATGCAAACCAAACCACTTTAATTTTACAGACTTGACTCACCTGACAATAAGAATCAAAGAAAACAACAATAGTTTCGATAGTTTAATAAAAAATACGATGAAATAACTTGCCAAAAAATGTTTTCGACCGCATCAACGCTATAAGTACAAGTGGAATGACTAGAAGAGTAGGAAAATTTTCGAGTCTGTCAAGCCAGAAATCAATGTTGTCATGTTTTTATTATTTTTTTAAGAAAGGGAAATTAAGAACAAACAGTTGTAATGATTTTAAATAAAATCAAAAGATCTGGTTTAGCTCTGGGAGGGGCTGCAGCCCCATTGTTGCGAACTTCCCCACAAAAGTAAGGGAGGTCAGTCCGTTGAACCCTGTGAAGGCCTGGCCGGATGGGGGAGGACCCTCCTTCGACCTTTAACCTTTTCTTGCTAGTTAGTTGCTTGCTGTGAGCGAGAAAGGTTAGTTCTATCAGCGACGCTCCCACTGTGAGGTGTCACGCATTTTTTAGGACACATGCTTGTGGAGCGGGGGAACTCATGTGCACTCGGTTGAATGCCGAATAGAGGCACATTATATTAACATGAATATTTAGGATTGATTAATGTACCATTATCTGCTGCTAGTATGTATACAACATGATCTCCTGGTCGACAAGGAAATAAAGATGTTGAAAATACTAGATGTCATCATTTGGAACGTAGATAAGTACTTTATCAATAATTACATTTTTTAAGTCAAAATAAGTTAAGAATTCTCCTGATAATCTTGTGCGAAATAGAGAACTTTTCCACACCCATAGCCCCCCCCCCCCGGATTCGCCACTGTATGTTACTATGGTGAACTGAACAGTTTTGTTTTAAACACTAAACTTATTGATATCAAGCAGACGATTAAAAAAAGTATATTAAATTCTATCCTTTTAAATGTCTTGTTAGTTTAACGTATATATAAAAAAATTAAGACTGCTATTTTTTCAGCTCGATAACCGTAATCCCTCCACTCTTGTGTAACATATGAGTTTTTTTCTCAGCTTTAATTGTTTCTGTAACTTGTATGGTATCTAGTAATAATAAGAAAATAAGATTATCTTTTTCTTGTTTTCCCTGTCTCTTAATGCTCCATTCAGAATTTGATAAGTTGCAACTTCTTACTTTTTTTGTTTTGAAGAAAAGAGACAAGTATGTCTTGTGGCAACAGTAGTTACTTACCAGGAAACGCATGAGTCTACAATGATTGTAAAATCTCTTGTCTGTATTATAAGTATAGGGAAATTCCGTTAAACCTGCATGTAGTATTTACCGTTTGTGTTGGACATCTCTATTAGTTTAAAGTAAAGTCCTGGACATCTATTAGTTTAAAGTAAGGCCTAATAATTTAGTTATACATATTAACGCCCCGTTTTGAAGCAACACGAGGGCTGTTTTGGGACGAATCTCATAGTTTTTAACTTCGGTCAGATGACGAGGACGACGCCTGAGCCTGCAACCCCTCTTCCAAATTTCCACACCACACCAGCGGGAAAGCGTTTGACCCATTATGTCTGGCTTAACTTTCAACAGGCCCACATACACGGCGGATCTTTAGTGGAATTGGGTTTCGGACCTGGAACCCACTGAGGCCTTACCATTAGGCCACCGCGGCCCCGTAAAACCTGATAAATCTTCCCGGTTATAACATGTTGTGGTGCTAGAAGGGGCCGTATATTGAGTTGTGACTGTAAAGCTTATAAACGATGTATGATGTTACCATGCCTTGTATTCATTCTAAAATTATCTATTTCGAATTGGATAAAAGCTCGGAATAAGACCATATTATAGTAAATGTGCTTTAGACAGGTTATTTACAAAGAGAAAATTGAAAGCACATATAGCGTGCAACTACCCATAGAACGTTATCAAACTCTTCTGATTATCACATTACCAAGTAATTCAAAATACCCGCTATGTACTCTAGCTCTGGCCTGGTTCACATTAAACCTGTCGGGGTCAAATATCCTCATGCTGGTTTGATTTGGAAGTTTGTAAAGGGCGTACCGGCTGCAGTGTCGTCCTCGTCATATGACCACTGTCAAAGATCTCTCAGTATGCCTGAAATATCTCAAATAGCTTCGAAACGGAACGTTATTCTTAGTAAAATTTAATTATTTACTTAAAAATGTATCTTAATAATGTTTTGTAGTTGCCATGTACGTATCTTTTGGAGTTCAAGTTAAAAGAGGCTTCTAAGCTATCTAAAATCACTTACGTTTTCTAAGTGAAATGTATGCAGAATTTCGCAGCATCTGAATCAACAAATAAAGAGTTATCCGCCTGAGACACTCTTGTTTCTGCATAATAGCAGTCTGAACAAGCAGATTACTAATACAGTGGTGTGCATAAAAGTTGCTTCTCAAGCTCAGTGTTTTTGGCAGGGACGACAGTAACTATTCTTCATACAACCGCTATGAACTGCTACAAATAATAGAAAATGTCTGCACAGTTGGAATTACAAGCAAAACATAATTTTTTATTTACTATCTCTCCGTGGCATTTTTATAGCACTGTGCGGCTGATGCGGTCACTGGCAATGCGTGTTTGTTTATTGATATCATTGGAAAGGTGATGTTTTGCACTTTCAGATGGTGTAAAAATGATTTTTGTGCTGTAATATTTTCTGAAGTTATTAAGGAAAAACGCCTAAATTTCGCCTAATTTTTAATTAAAATTTCGGAAAAAAAAGGAGCTCCGAGGTGCACATTTCCACCCTTCAAAGTATGTTTATGCTAAATCTTTTACTCTAAGTCTAGCGGTCAGGACCAACACACAGACATTCTCCTTTTTTATTAGTAGAGATTTTTTTGAGAGTTTTTACATAGAAAATAAAGATGGTGCACTCATGTATATAAAGTGGCAATGAATTTTTCTTATGGAAGATTCGAACTTGGGCTTAAATTTTTTCTTTCAATTATTATAAGATTTACATATCTATGGATTATTCTAACTTGTTTCATCGTCAAAATATAATATAGATTTAAGTAAACTGAAAGCATCTATCATATCGATCTTTAAACTTCGGGCCTTTGTGGAAAATAGATAAGTTTCACTAAGAGGTTCACTGGCCTAGGCTCACTTTATTGTGATTAAAACCTTGATTTTTCTAGTTCAGGAGTTTCAGATGTAACGTGCAATATATGTGCAAATCGTCGATTGACAAACAACGCCACCTATCTCAATTTTTTGAAATTTCAAAGAGAAAGAAAAAACCGAATTTCTCTCAACCAATCTATACTTATAAAAGTCAATGTTTGTGTGCGTGTGTGTGTGTTTGTCTGCGATGTCCAGACGAATCTGTCCCACTTACAGCCGTGAAATTTGGCACAGGTAGTCGTAATGGTGACTGAATGCACCTCGAAGCCAAAATTTTAAAATTTAATCTAGAAATTTTTTATTTAATGTTTTGTGTTGTTTTGGGTGATTTTTCGCACTAATTTCAAAATAGCATGGTTTCGGATAACTGTACGACAAAAATAGATACACCATCGGAAAGAGCACGCGATTTCCGTTCTAATAAAGTTAGTTTTGAATTTCTAACGTAATTTACTGAATTTTGAGAAATTTTAAAAAGATAGTCAGTTTTGCCATCGGAATGTTATTTTTGTTTTTAAGTTTGTTGCATCCGACTTTCTAATAACACTATTATTTTCAATTTTTTTCAGCTTATAACTAAAACGGTTCTGTCGGATTTAAAACAAGAACGGTTAAAATATCTTTTCCCGTTTTTTTTAATTAATTTTTTCCTGGTCGGTTGAAAGATATTTTCCTCTAGCGAATTTCCTCCCGCGACACTTTTCCGGAACGCAGCTGGCAATTTGATTGACTCACCGGGCAGGTGACGTCATAACTTTCAATTGAATAACTTTGATTATTATTTTCGGCAGTATCTAGTATATATTTATTCATCTCGCATACTTTGCTTGCAGTATAATAATTTTCACGTTGCAATTTTTGAATATTGTTTTGTATTAACTTTTCTACAAATAAAATGTCATTATCGCGAAAAAAAAAATAAGCTTGAAAATCAATGTGTATCTTTTGTTTTGATTTTGTTTTCAAAACTTTTTCATGTCATTGTGGGCTGGTTTTTATTTTTATTTTGTTGAAGGCCTGATTCCACGGGCAACGCCGTGCGCGTACTGTTAGTAACGAATATTTCTGATTTTTTTTCACATCTGTTGGGAACATGCAGTCAGGGCCGTCTACTTCTCGGCCAAAGTACTTAATTCTGTGCCCTCTCCTCTGGTGCATTCATCGCAACTATAGAGACGGGCAACATCAATCGGCCACCAGTTTATTTGATATGTATGGATGCGTGTAAAAAGCAGTGTTTTGTGTGGTGTTTCCAAAATAATACTGAAATTCTTAAATGTTACTGTAATGTTATTATAATTTCTTTTATATTTGCGACCTCTGATTGTTGCGGCCTAGGTTGGCCCTATGAGAAATCTCGTCGTGCATGCAGTCTCATGTTCATATCAGGTGTTTAAAAAAATTCAGAAATATTCGTTATTGGTTGAGAAAAATTCAGTTTTTTCTTCCTCTTTGAAATTTCCAAAAATTGAGATTGGTGGTGTTGCTTGTTAAGCGACGAAATAATATATAACTATATGTAGTTGTTTCGATCTTTTATATATTTTGTTTTCGGGAGTAGAAAGTAGGAGAGATTTATCTTTTGTGATGTGCAATATTTCCAAAAGAAATGTTTTTGATTTAACCTGTATTGTGTACTGAGTTAAGTACATAAGGCAATTTCCGTGGTATTTTTAGATATTTTCTGATAAAGCCAGAAAATTTCATTTTATCTGCTGATTAGGATTACTTGCTTCATATAAAAAATACATTATCTAGTTTTTCTAGAACACAGGTCATAATTCATAAAGCATCGGTTGGAGTTTACAGTCGATTAATTTAAGATAGTCAAAGATTACCTGACCTGTTGATTCTATAATATACTTAAAAACAATCTTTTGTGCAAATTTAGCTGATAATTAAATTCATATATTCGAACTAATTATCCCGTGATCGGAGATGATCAGCTTTTGATATGCTCCCACATATCTCTTTTAAAATCATTAGATACTTCTAATTTGTTTGAAACTGAAGAACAATTTAGGCTTGAAATTTCACAGAACATTTTGTTGATTGCATGTTGGATAATTAATATTCCATTGTGCTGGTAAAAATCTGGTAAAAACTTTTTTTAAACCTCAGGGTTCGTACGCGTCCTTACAAGTCCTTACTTTTACATTTAGTCCTTATAAATCATTATTTTTATGTCCCATTTTTAAAAAGTCCTTACTTTTTACTCTGCCATTACTAAAAAATTTAAAATTTCACCGATTATCGTTTTTCTAATTCCTCCTTCTCGGCGGCTGTAATCTCGGTTGACGTGGCTCTCGCGGAATGGGGTGGGGGGACGACACTGCTCGCGTTCCACGAATACATATCCATCGCATACACTTTGGGAAATAAGGGAGGAGTTACAGATGACCTTTATTGGTCCATGGTTCCATAGGAATGATTGTCAAAAGTGCTGTTACCATTTTTAGAACAGTATCAAAGTGATAAACCTTTACTTCCATTTTTTGCCAGTGATGTTTTTAAAACTTGTTAATGATTGCATTCAACATTTCAAAATTTTGAAACCAGAGAATGAAAGAATTGAGAAACCTGATACTTTATGCAAATTCAACTTCAGTGACCCAAACTTGTATAATGATAAAAGTTGAGCGTATTTAGGATTTGCTGCAGAACAACTAATAAAAGAAAAGAAAAAATAAGGAATTAGCAGACAAGGATGTTTTCACACTCAGACAGGATAGTCGGAAAAACATCATAACAATGATAAAACATTTCATGCAGAAATGTTCTGTGAATTACGCACTAGTAAGACCAGCGATTTGCATTGATCCACGAGTAATGGCTGGATATCCCGAAAAAAGCACAGGAAAAAATGAAAAAGGTATTGATTGTGTTGTCGCAAAATAAACGTATTTTGGAAAAAGATTTGGACGAAATTTTGTTACACTGTGCAGATTTTCTGTTAAATATTGTAAAGGCAAATTCATTTGAATTTACTTCTTTCAATCCAAAGAGTGATTCCCTTGTTACTTTTTTACAAACTTATTTTAACAATAATCATTATGAAAAAGTTTGGAAGATTATCAAAATGGTATTAAAACTGCCACATGGACAATGAGGTTTTTTGGTGAACAAGGCCCTGGAAATAGAAAATTTGTAAGATGCTTCATATATTTCCCAGCGTCTAAATCATGAATTTATTAAGCTGTCTGATGTATGATTTAAAAATTACTAAAGAAATGAGGACGGCTGCCACCTCAGCTAGAGCAAAATACATGCAGTATTTAGAAAGTGAAAGATCCAAAGAAAAGACTGAAATAAAACAACTCAAACGAAAAGCTTTAGAGGAGGAAATAGATTTTTTAAAACAAAAGAAAATGTTCCTCCAAACGGACCTACACCAAACAAATGAGAAAGCAAATGATTTAGCTAAGGAGGCTGAAAAGTCAAAGGACATAAATTTATTTATTCAATCGCACGAACTAAGAAAAACAATTTCTGAAAAAGAAATTAAAATAAATACCTTAGATGTAAAATTGAATGAAAAAGGTTTGGAATTAAAAGATATTTAATTTGATTACCAGTTTCATGGGTTTTTTTCATCAATTTATTAACTCATATTTTTAGGAGTTTTGTTGTGTTAATTTGTAATGTATCTTCTATGTAATTTATCATCCAATAGGTTGAATTTGCAAAAATGAGACATTTTATTTAAAAATGCGTGCGACAATTCGTTAAGTTTATTCAATTTAGAGGTCCTTATTTTTTGGTTTTTTTAGTCCTTAAAAGTCCTTGATTTTCTTTTAAGGAAATGTGTACGAACCCTGAACCTTAGAACCCTAATTTAAATGCATTAATTAACTAGACATTTGGTTTTTCATGACATTCGTTAGTATTTGTTGCATTCCTATGCCACTTACAATTCTTAATAAATATGCATCACGACTGAGATTGAATTATTACATGACGCCGCGCCGACTAACTTATTTATTTATACGAAGAACTGTTCGCCTTTCTTCCACTTAAATTCATTATTTTTTATTTTTTCTCATATACCACTGAGATTCAGCATTCTTTTTTTTTCTTCTTCTCTGAGATGGGGTACTTGAATTTTAATCACCCTGCACTCTGCATTTAATAAAGTAGGAAAATTCTGCATCGCTTTATTCATTCATTTCATTAAATATTTTCATCTGACATGGTCGCGGAATTTTTAGCTCGGTTACTCGATATTCTCAATAGTAACTACTGTGCTGACGGAATCTTTTGATGTAGTGTGTGGTGCTTTTGGAGCTGAAGCTGCCCGCATCATTTGACCACATTCTCTGCTAGCTTTCGTATTGTTTGAAAAAGGTCGGGGCCAGTTTATCTATCAAATTTACTGACAGCTTTTACAGATATTTCCGTAAAAGTATAGAGCGTGGATTGTAGATATAATGAAAAACTAAACACGATTTAAAAAACAAACAACAACAACAAAAAACCTTATCACCGCGACCTTTATTTGCAAACTATGCATATTTGGAAGTTGTGAACTTCCTAGGCAATTCAGAAGCAAATTATTTAAATTATCTATGATATTTTCATTCAATATATGGTAACACGAAAGATAAAATAATCCTTTTTCTTATTCATGGAAACGCAATTTTTAATTAATTCATTAAATAGTTAGTTTTTTATTATCTCGCGAATCCTTTACTAAAACCTTTCTTATGCTTTAGTATTCAGAATATTTGTGAGAAAATCTATTCAGTAGTTTGGATTTCTTTATCGCTCAATTATTTCTGATTTTTCATTTTTATTTATACAGTGGAACCTCAGGAATACGAACATCCTTTTTTAAAATTTTCTGAAATTAAGTTATTACAAAATAAAGGAAAATAACAATTAGAAATCTTAAACAATGCTAATGTTTATGCCTAACTTAAAAGAAACATTTGAGTTGGTATTTAAGAATAAATACAGATCGTAATTAGTAGAAAGAAAATGGGTTATTTTCTTTTGACGTAAGGATTGCACCGTGTGAATCGCCGCTAAACTCTTTCTGTACTCTTTTCACAAAACTCCGTCCCTGTTCCTGCAACCATCCCAGTTGGATGGGCATGGGACTGTACTCTTTTCACAGAGTACCCAAAGTGAATACTCTACTGCATTTGGTATATCAAGAATATTCGACCGAATTTCCCGGAATCCAAACAGAGGTTAGCCCCAATTTGTTCGGATTCGCGAGGTTCTACTGTATTGTAACATTAATATACATTGGAGTTATGAGGTCGCGAAAAATATTTCATGTCGAATAAGGGTCGTGAGTGGGAAAATGTTTGAAAACCCTGTTTTGTTTTTTTTCTTTCCCTTCTTGCTCTGAATCCTAGAGTCGTCTAATACTTTCGTCGAAATAGTTATGTAAATATTTTATTTATTTCTGTCGCAAGTGTATCCATAACTCCATGCATAACTGCAAGATAATTGTATGCATACTCAGAGGCGGCCCGGGCAAATGCCCGTGGCGCCAAAGCTGGTGTGTAAAGGGGAGGGGAAAAATGGCTTAATTGGCATGAGAGCTCTAGATTAAACGGCAAAAAATTTTCTTTTCATTTTGGCGCCCCCTCTCCAGTTTTTCGTACAGGCGCTCGGCTCAAGCCTCTAGACCTTGGAGGGGTCTCAAAATCTGTTCTACGAACATCAGGCCATAAAATTTGGTGGGTCATTCATAGGTCGGACTGAGCCCTGGGTGCGGTCCGGTCTACTGTGCGCCCTCCTCACCCCGCTTTCAAAACGAGCCCTCCCTGCCCTAATTTCCCTAGAATGACTGCCACCCATATTCCCCCTTTCTCATTTTGTGGTTTCCGTAACCGACTATTGTATTTCAGTTTTATGGCATAGTGGGCAGAAAAAATATTAAACCGGTTGTAAATGGAACTTTCCCCCTGGTCTACACCATTTCTCATGGGATTCTTACTTTGATGAAACGTTTTGGCACACTGTGTTGAAAGAAAAACCGGTGAATGTCATGCTTTATTTTTATTCTGAACCCTCAAACTTAAATTGTGATAATGCTATACCTATAAGTGCTGTGCAGTTCGCTAAAATGTCTGAAAAAAAAAGAAAAAAATAGGTATGTTTTATAGGGAAAGAAAGGCACGGATAGCAGCAAAAAACAGGCTTCTATTTTGAAAAAATTCATCAAAATTGAAAATATTGAATTCAGAGAAGGTCTGTCAACAACAGTTGAAGGCCGATCTTTAACTACGTAAAATTTTTGAGAACGACAATATAACTTATTGTTCGAACCAAGAACAAGAAGTCCCTATGAATTCAACACCACAGGTAATTTTGTTATTATCATTCTGGTGTGTTATTTTAAAATTTTCAGAATTAAATATCTATTTTTTCGATATTGACAATACTAATATTGTAAATTGTTCAAAAATTCTATACATTAAAATCCCATATATAAATTTTTAGTTATTTTTTAAAATTATATTTATATATTACTAAGCAGAAAGCTTAAAAGTGCGCAATGGGTTAAGTTATATCAAAAGTTGTGTTGGTTTCGTTGGAACATTTTTGTCCACCTTCTGTATGATTATTCAAAAGAACTTAACTCATATGATTTTGGTAAGCTACAAGCACTATTTGACAATTTAACTCGTTTACAAGGACCAAGTGGGAGAGCATGCAAATTTACAATTACTTAAACCAGAATCAGTTGGACATTTGAACGTCTTAAATGACTGCGAATAAAATAGCAATAAAGAAGTCGCCAAAACTAGTGTGCAAACCGAAAATACAGATAACAGTACTGAGAGTAATAAGGTTTGTTGGATTTTAGCACAAGCATTACTCTTGAAATAATAATATTCAAGTTTTCATATTGTAATTTTCATATAATAAAATTTCAGTTTGTCATATTGTTTGTTGCTCAAAAACTGCTTATTTAGATATTAAATTTAAATCAATAAAATTATCTGGTTTTGAAAGCTGGGGTGGGGACCCAAAAACTTGCATTGCCTATACTGCCCTCCTAAGCGTAAAAGGCGTATCTCATATTTTTTTAATTTTCAGATTTTTCCTACTTAATGTTTGTGACCTTCCCGACATTATTCCTAAGCAAACAGGTCGTATCTTATTAAAAAATAGTAGAAAGCCACTAAAGAATTATGTGTATATTATAAAACTAACGCAGTTGACAGTAACGCAGTGAATTTTTCTGACGCTACGAGTAACTGTTGCTACTGGCGAGAGAAGTTTTTCGAAACCGAGATTGATTAAAACATATCTGCGATCTAGCATGTCGCAGGAGCGACTGTTTGGTTTGGCAACCATATCAATTGAACGGGAACTTCTGCAGAACATTGATATTGCGAATATTATGAAAGATTTTACAGATAAAAAGGCAAGAAAAGGGATTATGTGAAGAGAATTTATAATATTGTGTAAAAAAAATCATTTTTAGAATAAATTTTTTTAATACATTATTTTAGTTTCTGTAAGACTTCTTTATATTCTTAAATATATCTGAAATTAAATTCTGCCCATAACATTATTAAGCCAGATTTGCAGGTAAAACATGTATATTTCTAGGTAAAATTTTGTTGGAAATTTAAAATACAGATACTATAGAATTTAAAAATTACTTTGGTTTGGGGTGGGCGCCAAATTGTTGGCTTGCCCGGTTGGTAAAATTACCTCGGGCCGCCTCTGTGTATACTCGTGTGAAGGTAGTGGTTGTTCAATGGACGGCAATATGACGAGATATTTTACTGTTAGTTTTCTTTGACGTACCAGCTACAACACGATATAGAATGCGTATCGCATAACAGCTTGGCTTAAAAATATCGATCTGTATTCAGAAAGAAAGGTGATAAGTTAAGTTTACTCGTTATCTCATAGAAATCTTCTCTTATTCAGCGTATATTCCACTTTGTTACGTTAATGAAATTAGACACTATTTTCTCACGCCCTGCTTCGTCAGCTGTCTCATTTTTAAAAAAATCCAATAAGGAATAAGAATTTCTTTTCAAATTCTTCGTATTCACTTGATTTTTTTTGCGTATGTTTTCATTTTTTGTGAATTTGTATGATAATATGTTGGCAAACATAAATTGTATGTGAATAAACAAAATTTTTTATCTTACTTTAATCGGAACGTAATTTTATTGTCGTTTCAGATGTTAATAAGCTAAATGTGTACTGTATCCAGCGACTGTTTGCTTCGAAAAAATGTTTGCTCCGTCTGGGCTTATGCAATACTTTTCTCTCGGAAAAAAAACAAAAATAATATACAGGGTATTAATTAACAACGTATTGATCCCGATCATTTGGTATGCGCGTGCAGCATTTTTTTACCATTTATGAAAACAAAAATTCATAGGCTGATGAAATGGTGTACTCGTTCATTCCTCTCCAAAAAAGTTGAGACATGGCCAAATAGTTCGCTCCAGCGAATACAAGATATTTTCCAAACGTTTTGTTGAAACGTTTGATTGCTATTTTTATATTGCAATTACACTCTTGCAGTACTCTGATTTTTGAAGCAGATGTCTAACAATAATCTTTTATTCAGACCCGACCCCACCGAACTCGGCTCATTTTATTTTATTGATTTCTTTGTGAAATTAAAAAGACGTGGAAATAAATGAAGTTTAAAAATTGATGTTGTTGCTTTAAGATAAAATTTTTTATTCAAGCACTGAGTTTTGTTGTATGATCTGAAATCCATTCGAGTACTTCTATACGAATAAAGGTATTTCATCTTCATCATCGCGATTTAGATCAAAGTATTTTTTCTTAAAGTGTTTTTTCTGAAAAGTTTTGAAAAATCTGAGAAAATTGTGTTTCGAGTTCCCAGATTTTATCCTTCACTAGCAGGACGCGCACGGCGTTGCCCGTGGCATAATGACTTCAACAAAATAAAAAAAGCCCAAAGTTTTGAAAACGAAATCAAAACACATAATATATATATATATATATTATTATTATTATTATTATTATTGATTTCGCTATTTATTGATCGTTTTTTAGTTAAAGTACACGCAGGAAATTTCTTTTAACTAAAGATATCGGCATATATGCGCGACTATCAAACGTATAAATCAAATGATTTTTGGATCAGTAAATTGAAGTAATTAAGATTAGCTGACGCAATAAAATGATCTAGAGTATGACGTGACTGTCGCTTGACACCGCCAGCCAATCGGATAGTCGAAATGCATTCTGGAAACTCAGAATAACTTTGGGTCGGACGAAAGCTTCTTCGATTCGGATATGCGAGAGAAAATGTTTTGAACTGATCAATAAAAAAATTCATAGAAAATCGGAGAAAAAAGGTATTTTAACCGTTCTTGTTTTAAAACGGGGATAAATATTCCGGTTTATACCTAAAACAAATCGAAAATGATAGCGTTATTAGGAAGTCGGATGCAAGAATATAAGATTTGAAAGTTAAAAATATAAATGAAAAGTGACTATTATTTAAAAATTTCTCAAAATTCAGTAAATTATGTTAAAAATTCAAAAATTTTATTAGAACAAAAATTGTTTGCTCTATCCGATGGTGCATTGATTGTTTTTCTACGATCATTAAAAAAGATACTACAGCCGTAAACGTGCCAAAAATGACCCAAAACCACACAAAACATTAAATAAAAAAAAATTCTAGGTTAAATTTTAAAATTCTGGTTTCGAGGTGCATTGAATCACCATAACGACTACCTGTGTGCCAAATTTCATGGCTGTAAGTGCTATAGATTCATCTGGACATCGCACAGACACATGCATACACGCAAACATTGACTTTTATAAGTATAGATCAACAATTATCAACGTTTCTGCGATATATTGTTGAAGACCTGGTTTATGAAATGATTCTTCTTCCTTGAAATCTTTATTTCTATCAAGTACTGCATTAAATGGCTGGTCAAATACTGCATTAATGGACTGTCAAGTACTGCATTGGTATGCACATGATATATTACGCAGTTTTTCTTTCTTTTGGGGAATGCCCACATTATCAAATCTTTAATTTCAGAAAATTACTGTAAAATTTTGTTCTATGCTATATTATTTATATGTAGTTAAACATTTAAAAATCACTTGTGTTTACTATATGTATTTGTTAACTGTAACCTAATCTTCAGCCAGATTCTTTAATACCAGCTTGGTATAAATTTATACGGGTGATTTTTCAAATGAATTCGCGTTTTGACGCCTCAACGCGTGAAATCGCTATAGCTATTAACCCCTTAACTGTTTTGTTTTCCCTACTGTCTAATTAGATGACACCTACTTTGGGAATGTATTGATTAATCTAAGATTCCTTAATTATCTTGAAATGTTGATTGACCACCCGTCATTTTCTTTTAACGAATTATACCATCTGTGAATAGCTTTAGATTATAAATTTAAAAAAAAGGTTATTCGGCGCATGAGCCACATTCGGACATCACTTTTAAACCGTTTAAGGACATATCCCGACTTAACTCGTCATAAATACCGTAGGTTACAGAATAACTCGGTCCTTAAATGGTTAAGGTATATTTTATAAAATGCCATCTGGAAAAGGGCATATTTAAAAATAATAATTTGCCTGAAGTAGAAGAATTCGCTTTCTTCAAATAGAAAAATTAAGTTTGCAGTACAGTATTTTCCATTAAAATTTAACTTATATTTTCATTCAGAAAGTCAAAACTTCTTGCCATTAGTTTGCCCAAAATCATTGTCGTTCATTGAAAAGTTTGAGTGTATTTTAAAATTTTACCTTTTCTTTGATCCCTTAGAATTCTTACGAATGGCACCTCAAAAGAAAATCTTCCAATTTCAAAAAATTCTTTTCCATCCTTCCATCTTTTCCAAAAAAAAAAAAAAAAAAAAAAAAAAAAATCCCTTTCAAAAACATTTTTTCATTTCTAACCTACATAAAGATAATCCCTCTTTCTTTTCATGGCTTTGAAAAAGAGCGGAGGGAAACTTTTGATCTTTTTAATTTGAAAGTTCAACCAATATGATAAGTTTTTTTTTTTTTTAATTTCACGAGGCCTGCTTTCTTTCATCTATTTATTTCAATATATGTAATATTTAATCTATAATATAAATGTCCAGAAATGTCTGTAATGCATTCAACAGTGAAAGAGAAACACAATTAAATATTTGTTTTAACAATGAAAGCGGTTGGAATTTAACTGCAACAATGAAAAGTAGTGTTGTAAATAGTTAAAAATAACCCCGCCCCTTTTGTCTACGTCATTATTGAACAAGAAAATCGGATTGCATAAGAATATTAACTCGGCTTTCAACAATGAAAGAGAAGGACGCAATTAAATATTTGTTTAAACAATGAAAATGGATTGAATTGCGTTTGAAAAATGAATAGTATTGTTGTAAATTATACCAAAAAATATTTTTAAAAATTTATTAAAATTAGAGAAAAATCGTAAAGCAAATTAATTGATATTATTAAAAAGGTAATTTTTTGTACTTTTTTCATTTATTTCTTAAGCACTCTGCCAATGTGCATGAGATTTTGTATTACATCTTTCGTTAAAATGAGTTCCGAGATATTGTTTGCAGGCTAAAAACCCGTCTTAGACGGGCACAAATCTTCTAGTATTAAATAATAGACTTCGTGTACGAACGTAAATTAGCTCCATAAACTATCTTTAAATGGAATATTCAGTTTTCTGGATTTAAGTTTGTTAAAATCCCTTGAAAGTTATTTTTAATTCCTTATTATAAAGACGCACTAAATGTTTGACAATTTTTCGAGAAACCGAATAAAAACTCATATTTTATGTTTACAGTTCCAGAAAGTAAGATAAACCAAAAAGTCTTCAATTTTTAATATACCTTCGGAATTGAGTAGTGATTATGAACCTGACAAAAAGTTTAAAACACTTTTTCCCCCACACTTTTATTTAACTTGTTTCATGTTTAAAAAGAGGATATTTTGTAATCGTTTTTTCGCTCACTTCTTGATATGGTAAGAGTTTTGAAATTTTTTGCAGTTGGTGTCCGCGATGACAATACAGTATTTTAATGTTTGCAGAATCAAATTAATTAATTAATTTGATTAAATCTTGGTTGCGAATTCGAGAAGAAATTATCTTACAATTCCATAATTATAATAATGATTATTAATAATTATGTTTTTATTAAATTAAATTTATTTAAAACCTGAAGTCACCTTTGATTGTTCTGATATTAACTTTTTGCACTAGTAAAAGTAATTAGATGAGTAATTATTCATACAAGGGCTCATTTTATTGCTTCGAGAAATAGAAAATATATTTGTAAGTTGATTTTTTCCAAAAAAAATTAATCTGCGACTTCTTGCAACAAGTATTTATTTTTTTAACTAACAAAATCAAGAAACATCAAAATGATGCATCGTCTAAAATGGTGCTCGAGCGGAGTCGCCCGAGTGCAAAGGCTTAACTAATACCTATCTCACTTTTTAAGCATAGTTTAGTTATATTACCGTCCCGTTTTGAAGCAACACACGAGCTATTTTAGGACGGATCTCATAATTTTGAACCCCTGTCAGATGACGAGGACGGCGCCAGAGCCCCCTCTCCAAGCTTCCGCACCACACCAGCGGGAGGACGTTTGGCTGCTACGTATTAACTCGCGTGCAACAGCCCCCATACACCTCGGATCTTCAGTGGAATCGGGTTTCGAGCCTGGAATCCTCTGGTCCCGAAGCCGAGACCTTACCACTACGCCACCGGGGTCTGACTTTTTAAGCATAATATCTGCATTGTTGCGGACAATGACAGCTGAAATGAAAAAGAGTATCGGCTTGTTTATCGTTTGCCAATCTGATGGCGAACTTGACTCGCCATGTATGAAAGTGCATCATTCTGACGTCTGTAATGAACTTCAAACCAAGTAAATTTAAAATAAAAATTGTTTTCCTGCTCTTTAGTCTCTAATTTTTAATTCATTATCATAAATGTTGTGGAATCTTGAAATCAATTTTTTCTCAAATTCACTACCAGGTGGCGCGCCTCGTATGGAATCAAAATTTAATTAAATGTATCGATTCACTGCTAATTGAGTTCTGATAATATCATAGTAGTGTATCGTCTTCGCAGCACACGAGTGTACAAAATTTGAAAATTCTAACACATCAGGAAATGAGTGAAAAATCTGTTGCAAAATTCCATCTTTACAAACATCAAACAAGTCAAGTTAAATGTAAGTTTATAATAATAAATTGGAAATTTCGAGAGCATCAAACTAATGCAAAGAAGAGGAAATAACTGTCAGATTTCCTCTTCTGTAAAACTTTAAATCCTAAGTCAGTGGTGCGCAAACGTCATGAGAAAATTTTTGTGGGTCGCTAAATTCAAAGAAATTTATTTGACAAAAAATATAAGGCTTCAATATGGTGTGAAAAAATTTTATACAATGTGAAAGGGTTGGATATGAAAATAGTTTGCTCACTACTGTCCTAAGTTGTACTAAATTGATCACAATTTTATTATTAATCATCTGATTAGTATTTAGATTGCGAAGTATTAATATCTTCCGTTTGAGAACAATAGAAAAACTCTGATGGCGTCAAAATTATTCCCGCCGTTTCTTTAGAAACATTTTTGAAAATATTTTTGGCCTTTAACGGTCATTAAAATTGTATGCACGCAAGTCCAGCAGGATTTTACGGTCGTCGGAAGTTATCTACAAGTGATCAATATTTTAGTGGGAGGTGGCGGAATTCGCACGATTCGTTGCGTGGTTACGTTGACTATATACGCCCTTTAATTCACCATTTTGTCCTTTAGATTTTTTTTCCGTAAAAAGTTGTATATTTTTTTTAATTTCCGAGTTTTCTATCTTTATCGAATGGTAATTAAGCGCTTAATATTAGTCAAATGGCAGACTTTCAGCTTTTTTGGATGAATTTTCCCACATCGATCGACTTTCTAACTTGTCTGTTTTAACTGTTCAGTGTTTTACTCGGAGGCGTTTACCCCATATAAACAAGCTATTTGCGATATTGACTTTGTCTCTCTTTCATAAACAATGTTTATGAAATAAAAACTAAAGTCCCATTGTTTTCGTAAGTATTGTTTTGTTAAGTCCAATGTAATATTATTATTGTATTATATTCGTATGTAATTTCTGTCGTATTACAGTTGAATATCTGTTAACCGGGAACAGTAAATTTCAGCCATTCCAAATATAATATTCTTGCTAAGTAACTCATCATTTGATTCCAGAATTTTCATATTTGTTGCCATCTATAGAGAAACCGTCATGCGAAGTCACGTTTTTCAATCTACTAGCGACAATTAAACAATTCCCCCCCCCCCCATTATTTTAATAAAAGAAACAACGCAATTTTATCTCGTATTTCAGTGAATGGAACTACTGTTTTTAACTACATTGTTAAACTTATGAATTAGTATTATCGCAAGAAAATGTTAAGATTTTTTTTATGATGATTTAAAATAACTTTGGATGTCTTCATCTAACAAGATTCTGGCTTCTTGAAGATTCGCTATTTATACAGTGAAGCCTTATTGAGTAATGTATAAATAGAAATGAATTTACTTTAGTAATTATACTGTTTGGAAGCAGTTTGTTGGCGCTAATTCTATATGGTTATCTGGGTTAAAGCGATGCGCCCTAAATTGTCGAAATGCAAATCCACTTTTTTATCTTAAAAAACTAAATTTCGAGTTAGATGTTACAAAATGTCGTAGCTTGTAAATTGTCGGTTATGAGAGATTTAATTGTATTGGATTTCTCCTTTAACATTCGGCGCTAATAGTATATCTGCTCCACACCTTCAAACTATCGCTATTTTTCTCTAGATATTGTTTAACTAAAATTTTTTGCTTTAAATGCTGAATGTAGTCCATTGATGGATGAACTAATGGATAACGGTTCTTTAGATACACATGCTTTTAATAGTGAATAACTGAAAAATCACAGCTGTTTTTTCATTTAAGAATTCAGCGAGGCTGCAACTTAAAAAAAAATCAACTTTCCTTTTTGCTGGATAAAATAAATCAATCTTGGCGATGGAAAGTTTATAAAATTGCGAAAGGATTTATAAGTCTACTTCTTCGCTAATAATTTAACTAATTTATTTATGGCTCAAAGGCCATAAAAGCTGATTATTTTTTTTTTTAGATTTGGAACACAATTTTTGGGTAATTATTATTACTATTATGATGCAAAATGTGTAATGCAATAAAAATGTCTAATGTGTGATGCAAATAAATATAAATATGGGACTTTCCTGTTTAGGCTTTCATTTGATTAAATCATTAGAAGTTGAGCACAATAGTAATTGTGTTTTAAATAGAATTTTTGATTATATCTGGGCGGAAAACATAATTTTCTTATTGCTGTACTAATTACTATGAGTTCAGAATTGGCATTGATGATTTTATAGTTATAACGTAATTTGCTATTTGGTTGTTCTCTTCCAGAGAAGATATCCGGTAGTTCGCAGCTTAGTTAAAATCAAATGGATGGAGAAGATTGAGAGCAAAATAGAATAAATAGAAAGTTAAAATTGTAACTCGAGATGATTTTACGGATTTTTTAATTCTAATTTTACATAACTAGCCCAGCATTAAAAGTATTTAACCGAATTGATTATATTCAAGGTTTCTTAAAGAAAAAACAATATTTTAATTAATTTCAAATTTTCTGTGAAATTAACTATACATATGTGGTTCCAGTTTTCCTGTCCTATATGCATATTTATCACCAAGTCCATAGATGAAAACTTTCCAAACCATTTATCGGTTTGTTGCTTTCTATTCCTAACATTGATTTAACTAACCTAAAGTTGTAATTGCTTTCCCTATAAATGAATACCGAGTCAGTGTCCCAAATTCTTATGAATTGATGTATTCCTATTGTGATGTGACACACTTCTCATTTCAATTTACTTTTCTTTTGTAAATATATAATTTCATTTGTTAAGGACAGTTTTTGTCTAGAATTAGAAATACGCACGTTTATCAAAAACAAATTCCTATGATGAATTTAGTCGGCATCTTTGTCTCTTGTGTCATCTCTAATTTTACTAATGCCGCGGAATTTTAAATCGAACTTGTATTTCAAAATCGAGTTTGCTAAGCCTGTCTTGACTTGTAGTCGCCTTGATTCCATTCACTATTCTCTTCAAAACCTTAAATATAAACCTTTTATTGTTTTTTAAAAGAATCGACAGTTGCCAAAATTAGCATCATCTGACCAGGGGGGAGCTGTCCATGGCATTTTGTATCTCCTTTGGGGGGAATTCCGAATTTTTGTGCGTATTTCAGGAGCCGTTTTGTCGTGATGCGGCATCGTCTGACGTCAGGGGGGTGGGCGATCGATTGTTTGGGAGGCAGTGGTAAGCAGAGGCCATGGAGCACTCGGAGGAGGAGGAAGCCCCAGCACGACGCCCCTTGTCCCTCGAATGTCCTCCGCGGTATCAGGATTATCTCCATATCACAGCCTTTGAACACGGTTTGCAATATTTTTCCTACTCTTTCTACGGATCGGATAATCAGCCTTCTAATAATCGATGTCTATGCTTAGCCCCTCATGACCTATATTGTGGAATGTTACTTGTTGCCTCTTCCATCCTCCGTTGTTCTGTTTCTTCCAATCCAGCAGCGGAGATGATCGAATCCCGATAGATATGTGGTCATTTCCCTATTTGCGTTCAGTTTTAGTATTTTTTTTGTTCCTTTAAAATTTGCATCATATTTTAATAATTTCTGGAAATTTGTGTTCACCTTTTTTTATTTCTTTCTTATGGTTGCTGATTTCTGAAGTTTTAAGAAGTGACATTGATTAAAAATTACCTGCATTTTAATTTGTGATGGTTGTTGTCATCTTTGCCTTATTCCGCAATTCTTTTTCTCTCGGTCTCGAAGCCTGCTGTATTTACGTTACGTTGACATTAGTCAGTTTTTAATTTTTTTAAAGTCACCTTTTTTTAACGTACTTTTACCTTTCCCCCTTCGTTTGTTTTGGTAAATGAAGTAAATACCTGTACATCTGCACACGGTTTTTTCTTTCTTTCCTTTTTTTAAAAATTTTCTTTTCGCCACTTGACTTTTCTAAATGAAAAATTTTATGAAATGGGGTTGCTATATGCTACCCTAAAATTTTTGTATGTCCATGGAAGTAGTTCTTATGGTGTTTGGTTTACCTTAATGTGCTGTAAATTTAGTGCTCTTAAAATTATTAAACAGTTAAAAAAAATAAAATAAGAATTTTCGTCTGAAATTAATTTTGATAACTTAGAATTTCTGTTTTTTTTTCAATAATACCTCCAACTTTTATGTATTTGAATTATTGCCATAATGATTTCCTAAAGATTTTTATTATTTAGTTCTGCCTTTTAGTGAGATGTGAGTTTCTTAACATATAGGGTGCATAATAATAATAATTTTTAAAAAATGATTGCATAAAAAAGAAAGGGGGGGGGATATTAGAAGAATGATGTGGGAAACCTTTTGTCATTCAGTTTCTTTTAGTAATTATTAACCTTCCCCTGATTCTATGCTTAATCCATTTTTTTTTACATTTATTTTTATTTCTTATTTTGTATGTTTTTGTCAGTAATAAAATTATGCTTTATCTTTAGCCATCGAATATTCTTTTATTTACAATTGCAAATGTAACTGTGCTACAAGTCCAAAGTAATAATTTCAACGTTCTCAGTTTCCAACTTTAAATCTGTTTCTTCTGTTAGTTATTATTATACTTTTATATAATAGACTTTTGTAGACTAATAATAATTTGGATAATTTTATATTTGCAATAATAATGAATAAATAACCAATTTTTATTTCAAGAATTTGGATTCTAAATTATTTCCCAACCCAAAGATGACAACTAAGATATGCTAGTTTAGCTGGTCATCTACTGGCGATTTAAAAACCTTTTAATGATAAATAGTAAAACCAATAATTTTTTAGTTTTAGTCTTAGTTGTGGCTTAGTTTTATTGATTGTAGCCTGTTGTTTTAACATTAAATAATTTAATTTATAAATATCCACCTAATACATTATTACTTCTGATTTGTTGCATCAATAAGGAATTGAATTAATAATTTTCTTTGGTTTTATTAGACAATTACTTTGAGTCATCTGAAGAGAAAGCCTTTGATGCCACTCCTGACAGTGGAATCCATGAGATAGGTGGTGTCACTGATCCTGAACAGAAAGCCAAACTTGAAGATGAATGGAAAACTGAGTTGGCAAAAGTTAGTACTTTTCTATTTTTAAATACTCATTGTAAATTTGAAATTGATGAATCCTATTATTTTTTAAAATGTGAAATATAAAAACTTGTTAAGTTTTGTTCAATATTTCTAAGTTAGTGTTAAGGGACATTTGTTATCAGAAGAATTAGTTTATACAAATTTGTGTTAGTTGAAATTTTAATTTAACAAGAAAAAATAACAAATTTTTATTATTTTTAAAAAGTTTGTTTTTAAAATGCTTAGATGTCATTTGAATGGTTTTTGTTTCATCTTATTCACACAGCTTTTGTTTGAATGTTAATCTGTCAGAACTATATTATACAATTGTATAAATTTTATAGATTAATACTTTATGAAATAAATTGTTATGTAAACAAAGTTCTGACACCTTGCATGTTTTTAGAGATGCATGATAAATTTGGCTGATTTGCCTTGAGAATTTCTGTGTATGCCATTAGTTCAACCTAAAAAAAGTTGAGATTTTTGTATTAAAATAATCCACTGTATTTTTTTACTTATGCATTATATTTATGTAGACTGAAGAAGAAATTGCTACATTGAGACAAGTTCTCTCGGTAAAAGTGAAGTATGCCCAAGATTTGAAACGAAAGCTTGGCATTACTCCATGGAAGGAACTTAAGGAAGATGTAGAGCAAAGTTTAAGAAACATTCAAGAAACACCAACGTATGCTAATTTTTTCTAATTTTCCAGTTTGATCTTACTGCTGAGTAATATTATAAAAATCAATTTATGTAACGGAAATAGTCAACAAAAGTTAATTACTTCCCCTGATATCTTAAATTACGAGGGTTTTTTTCAGTAGCCCTCATCCTAATTCAAAACAGGATATTAATATACCAAGTAAGGTTAAAAAAAGAAAAGAAATTTGATATTCTAAAAATTAAAATATTCCAAATGTACTTTTGTTAAATATGTTGCTTTCTGTCTTTTGCCTAAGATCAAAGGTTTTAATATTATGACAATATTTTTTTTACTTATTAAATTTAATATATTTCTGTATGATTTGTTATTCTGTTGGAGCAACAACAATCAAAATCTCGAAATAATTAATTTATGAAATCTTTATTTGTGTAATAATTCATAATTTGCCTTTTACTCCTTAACCAAATGGAATATATTCCATTGCATTGTAATTATTTTATTTTCTCTTTAATTTTATTTTTGTGTATTTGTGCTTTTTGGGTGGCAGGAATAACAGAAGCATATTCCTTTTTTCTTTAAAGCCATCATAAAATTTTATCTTTTGAACATGGTTATTTGTGAATGATTTATCTATCTAGGATGAAAATTTGAATTTAAATTCTAATGAAAAACATTTTTGAAGAAAATGTTTGTTCATTTTATATTCAAGTATTGAAAAGGTAAACAACACAGTTGTATTTTTTGGAAAATTATGTTAACTTTTTTGTCTATCTTTCAAAAATCTGTAATTTATTTTGATAAAACTATATCCAATATTTTTTATTTTGATAAATTACAGGTATTTCTGATATTTAAGTGGTAACAGCATTCATTCTGATATTTAGTTTCACTGTGTTGATATTCAAAATTAAATAGATTTTTACATTTTGTTGAATTTCTGAAAAAATCATCATATTTTAATGAAATTTGGCTTGGATATACAGTTTTATAAGAAAAAAGAATTATACATACAACTGTTAGGAGACCAGCTCTTGATTTTGGTTAAGGCTCATTCGGTAGGAATGTCCAAAACCCAGTTTGATTCATACTGTGATTCTGATGTAAGGCATGGTCTTCTCTCAAAGTACACTGATGAGGTGAAATTAAAGTCATTTGAACATTGTACTGGAAGTAAGATAGTTGATTAGTTCCTGTGGCAATTAGTAGCACTTGTGCAGCAACACTATTTTCAGCATCTTGTGAACTTAAGAGCATCTCAAATATGTTCAGTAGGAGTAGCAGTTAAATCTGAAGATATGGCCGGTCAGTTCCTTCAGCAAATATCCTTACATTCAAGCTAATTGTTGATCAGGTGAATCCTATGTGTGCCAGCATTGTAATCTTTAAAAATGAACAAGGGATCAAGTGCATCCCTAAAAAGATGTGTGTAGAGATACACGATTTCATCCATATACCTCTTAGCAGTAATCTGGCAAACACATGGAAGAGTGTGCAGCTTTCCAGCATGAGAGTCTACCCAGATCCTGACTTCTTTTGTTATTGTAGACGTACCTTTTTGAGATTTTAGAGAAAAGGTATTTGGTGTCAGGTGCTTTCCAGCTGCAGGTAGGTTGATAATCAGTGCCCATATTGAGCAGCAGCTCCTCTGTGAAAAGAATATTGCCCAACTGGAGTTTGGTTGAATGCACTTGTTGTCTACCCCATACTAAATGGGTTTTCTTGTGTGAGGAAGTGAGCAAGAAGCAAACAGTATGTTTCCTGGAAAAATTCCTCTTTCATAAAGCCTTCAAGAAACAGTAACCATTTAATTTTGAATTCCAGTGGCAGTATGCAATTCACAAGAGAGCTGATAAGCTGTAGTAGTCCTTTGGTGCTATGCTGAAAATGCCAAATAATGTTTTTCATTAGCCATCATGACTCTTAAGATGCTTTGCCCAGGCCATCTTGATATGGATTAATGTGTTTAAACTGTTTCTTTAAATCCCTACCTCCAATCTATCAATGATTCTGCACCTTATTCCTTCATCATTGGTTTTTGTTGCTACTCATCTACTTTTATAATATTGAAGCAATTCTTGCATGAAACACAATGAATGTTGCTAAGGAGTGCAAACAAACTAATCATGGAAAAAGCCATCTACTTTCACACCTGCTGTCGAAACTCAATCTATGTTCATATTCAAGACTATGTATTCAACACTAAAAACTTGTATTCGTACTCAATAAATGTAATTTGTGCTTTTGGTTCACCTTTTGTAAAAATAGGCAAAATGGGAAATTTTTCTTAATTGGGAACACCAATGTATTTTGATTAATTTCCTGTGTTTGAAAGATCTGCATGTAACTATCTGTGCAGTTCAATCTAATTGAATAACATTAAGTTTCAATTAGTCATTTGCTGCTTTAACTTAGTCAGAGAAAGTCTTGTTTTCTTTTTAAGTAATTTATTATCATTAAATGCTTATCAACTTAAAATGAACAATTGTTATTTTTAACTCTTTTTTTTTTTGCATGCTTGTTGAGAAAACTTTAGTATTAGAATGTATATATACGTCTGGTTTGGAAAAATGTTTTTTATACTTAGAAACCAATGATCATTCAAGGCAATTTTTTTGTTTAGTCTTATTTCATTTACTTCATATAAATATTATACCTGGTGACCATACTTATCATGGTCCAATAGCTAATTTCTAAACCGTTAGATATAGACATATAGTTCCAATTGGAAAAATGCTTTAAATAAAGGGAAGAATTTTATATATATATATATATTTGAGTTGCTAAATATATTTCTGAAAAAGTTAAGAATTCTAACTTTTTATACAGTCCCCCAGTCGTATTGGTCATATTTAGTGAAATATTCTTGAACACTCTAACATTCTAAACAAAAAAAAAATTCCACTCTTCTGCCACTAAAACTGAGCGAGTTATGGAGCTTTAAATTTCATAATTTTTAACCATTTCTCAGCCTCATCGAGTAAGTGCCGTGCATTGATTGGTGGATCGTCCTCAAGACGGCTATTTCAAATGGTGTAAAGTGGTCTAAGTCTATTTGTAGCTCCGTAACTCGGTCAGATTTAGTCGCAGAAGAGTGGGACTTTTTTTTTTGTTTAGAATGTTAGTGTCAAGAATATTTTACTAAATATGATTGATAGGACCGGGGGACTGTGTAAAAAAGTTAGATTTCATAATTTTTTCGGGAATATATTTATTCACTCAAACATTTTTTATAATTCTTCCCTTCATTTAAAGCAGTTTTCCAATTGGAACTCTGTCTATCTCTAATTGTTTAGAAATTAGCTATTGGACCACAATAAGTGTGGACACCCTGTATATTGCATATATTTTTTCGGGGAGAGGCGGTTTTTTATGGCTGTTTGCAACTCTTACTGAATTAAGTAAAAAGGAGAATATGAATGTTTCGTTGCTATTAATTTGCTTTTCTTCTTTTGATAGTATGAAAGAAGTTGGAGGGCGACTTGTTGAATGGAACAGTGCTATCACAAGTGCACCAATGTTAGTATATATTTTTTATTGATTTGCTTGTTATTTTGGGTAATTTTTAAAATTTGTCTCAAGTGAGTGAAATGTGAATTCCACTTTTTTTATTACTCTAGTATTAATGATCAGCCCTTTAATTTCTATATCGCTGCTAAAAAAAGTTTTCAGTGATCAGTATTTTAAGATCATCAATGAGCCTTGATATTAGAAGGCTTTAGAATGCATTTGTAATTTTCTTAGTGTCAGTTTGATAAATTGAAATGTTATTACTCTGAAATGGTTTTCATAAGTTAGATATGAAAATGTAATCATTATCTAAACATACTGTGTTCTCAGAATTAAGTATTTACATAAAATAATATCAAATTAAATATGTACATTCTTTATCATGAAAAAAAGGAAATATCCAATTTTTAAATGTTACTACTCAAATCACGGATATTCTTATTAATCCAAAGACAAGCTTAAATCATCGTTATGAATGAGAAAATTATTTTTTAAATTTTTTTTTCTAATGTTAACATTTATTGAGTTAGAACCACGCAATTAATTTTTGATTTGACAAATAAGTTTAATTTTTTAATGTTTGAAAGAAAATTCTTTCTTTTAAGTAATCTGTAAATTTTTGTCTGTAATTCATTATAAAAAATAATAAAAGGGGAAAATTACCAAGCTATTCTTTCATATTCACTTTAATTGGTTATATACAAGGTCTGCACTCTAATCGTGGCCCAATAACTTAATTTCTAAGCCGTTAGAGATGAGACATATACTTCCAATTGGAAAAATGGTTTATATGGTATAAAGAATTATATTTTGTGTTGTTAGAGTCAATAAATGTACCACTGTAAAAATTATGAAGTCTAAATTTTTATACAGTATCCTGATCCTATCAGTCATATTTAGTAAAATATTGACAAATTAACATTTTAAACAAAAAAAAATTCACTCTTCTACTTCTAAAACTGAACGAGTTTTGAATTTCATTAATTTAATCCCCTCAAGCAAGTGCCTCCTCTTGATTGTCAGATCTTCCTCGAGGTAGCCATTGAAATGGTCTTGCGTCTTCTAAAATAGTTATATTTTCAGTATTACATTCATCGACTCCAAACAACATAAAATAATTCTTTGTCATTTAAAGTATTTTTCCAATTAGAAGTATATGCCTATCTCTAACGGTTTAGAAATTAGCTACTGGGCCATGATTAGAGAAAACCATGTATATATTAATGATTAACCATGTCAACATATTTCTTTTACAATTATTTCATTAAAAATGTTTCTGAAAATGAAACATTCTGAGTAATTGAAATGTGCCTCATCTGCATATGGTAACAATCTTGAATTATTAATCTACTCTTTATATTTATTTGTGGTTTAATTCAGTTTTAAACATATTTCTGTGATTTAAATTTTGCTCTATGAATGCATAAAATAAATTGCATTTCTATTAGTATTTGATGAAATTAATAGTATTGGGGGCATTCTTCACATTTTCCCCATCTTTTTTAAGAAAAATTCATGTAAAGGCTATTATTATATACTTTATAAACAACACAATGTATAAAATTTATCATGATTTATTATTATATTAAACTTCACTTAAATGGCTTTCAATCGATATAATACTTGATGTAAAATTTCCAAACTATAACATTTTCACTAATAAGAATTTGTACTTTTGAGTATTTTGAGTGCACTTTAATTGGAATAAATTTTTTCCCTTCAAGCTTTCCTGGAATATTTAGCTCCACAGCGTATGTTCTTTGAATACTTAGGAGTAGTCATGTTGTTTTGTCCTGATTCGTTTGTAAGAGTAGACTGGCTTTCCAAAGGAGTTCCAAAATATTTTCCCAATTGTCCCATATGTTTCATTGTTATCAAACATGTGCTCATTATTTTTAACTGAGGACAAATGTCTCACTTTTTCAAAACATTTACTTTGCATTAATGCTTTGTTTGCCCTTTGGAGATCCATTTCATTTTGTGGAATGTTTTTTATTTATAATTTTGGAATTCTGATGGCTGGATTCTAAATAGATAAATGGGTGGCTGCATTTTGTAGTATTATACTAGTAATTACAAAATTAATTCCCATCAGCTAGTTTAATCTAAATGTTGTGATTTTGCAACAAAACATGCATGCACGTAGAAATGTGTCAAGAATGCTCATAATTATTTTATTAGTAAGTATATGTTCTGAAATGTTGACCTTTTACCCCTTCTAGGCTGAATTCTTGGTAATGCTATGTTAAAGAAATATTACTTTTTTGCAGTGTAGCAATTGTAGCACTCTTTCTCTGCTTTTTTTTTTTTTTTTTTGTAAATATCGGTATGGAAGTTGAACTGTGTAGAAATAAAACTATTCTACCTTTATTTTTTTATTATTTATTTGGCTTTAATTGTTTTTTTTTTCATGTATAGATTTTAAATGCTATAGGATGATAGATTTTTAATGCTATTTTGGATGCTAGATTTTTAAAAAAATCGAATCAGCCAGTCTTCTCTTAAAATTAATCAAATTTGCATGACAAAAAGTAGATCTAGTACTCTTTATCATATGTAGTTTATATGTTGTTTCATATTGCATAAATACAGCAGTTATAGTGTTTAAACCTGTACGAAAATTATGTTTTAAAACACTCTTATATTATAAAACTTTCTTCAATTTATTTCTGGAAGTCGGTATAAAGGTAACTATTTCATTAAAATTTTTTCAGCCAAGTTTTCAGGGATGTTTATGGATGGAAAAGATAAAAAATATAACCCTTCTATCATTTGCACATTCAGTATGAATGTTATCAATATAATTGTCTAGATTTCAGTGGATTTCTTACTAGTTTTTGCCTGGAACTTTGCATTGGTAGTTTCCTGTGAGATGTTATCATTTACTATGCAAACTAAATTAATTTAAACATTGCTTTGTTCTAATTTTTCACATTAATAGTTTGGTTTGCAGCATAAAGTTTTTAAGTTCTTAATGCCAAAGCTAAGTGTTGATTTCATTAAATTATATATAAAACTAAGTTTCGTTTAACTTATTTAATGGAAATTTTTACTTATCTGGTATATACAATTATAGTTCTTTCACTCAAATATTTATTTGGCAATATTTTATTCTGATTTTAAAAATGATCTTAAAACTGGAATGTTAAAAGGTAATGTATATCTTAAAGAGTCATTTCCATCTTTTTGTTCAATTAATTCTGATATTGTAATGAGACAAACTTTTTACTCCTGCTTTTAATAGGAACTATGGAACTGACCAGTAATAGTGTTAAAATTGCAAATAAATTACTTTTGATAATTCATTTATGTTGATTAACCTCTATTATGTTTATGTATGTGCAATAACAACAATAATGTATACCTAACAAACTTGCAATTTGGATCAGTGAAATTCCCTCTCCAATTTCTGGGGTTATGAATGATTCTGTTCAATGTCTATTGTTTTCTGTCTTCAAAACTTCTAGGAAGTTATAAATATTAAAGTATGTCTATGAACGTTTTTTGGACATTTTCCCATTTCTTCTAAAGATCTCTTAATAGCAAATGTTGCATTGATCATCGTCTTTTTCATAGGAAAACACATCTCTCTGGGATTCTGGGTGTTTTTTTATTCTAAAGTTCTTTGGGCTCTTTGCTCGTCTAATCATTTTCTTGCATGGCATCAGGCCATTCCTGATAATTTTGGTCCCTGTAATATTATGGATTTAAAAAGAGTCCAGAAAAAACAAAAATTCAAAGCGCAAAAATAAATTATGTAGCACACAAAAATGTTATGAACACAACTGCCCAAATCTCATTTCTGAAACCTTTCATAGCTGTACAATATTCACATTTTCTTTTTCATGAAAGTGTTCATTGTACGAACTGTTCGTAACCACTCGCCTACTGTATTAAAATTTGAAATGCTTGTAAAATTTTGTAAAATATGTATAACAGCTGCTAATTTTTCTCGGAGATATTTTTTAACAAAAAGACATTGTGGGTGTTAGAACTGCTAAAATTAAAACTTAAAAATTTGATATACTTTAAAATGTTATCCATTGCCTTACTTTCCTTTTGCTCTGACCCTGACTATCAGAGGCAACTCATCATGTTAATTCAACTGCTTAAGCAGTTGTAACAATGCTTTGGAATAAATAACAAATTTTCTGTAATGGCCAAGATTATATATGTGAGCAAAATACTTAACTAAATTCATTTGAAAATGAACTTTTAAAAATTGTATTCTTTATTTATCATAGAAAATTGTATTTTTATTCACTCAGTATTTTATGTTAAATTTTCTTCAAAAAGTACAAGCAGAATATGTTTTGAATGTATGTTATTCTTTAAAAAATTGCATTTTTTGTGTAGTGAAGTAAAACTGTCTGGCATTCCCTTTAGAATAATTTAATCATATTTTGTTCTCATCTTAATAAACTTTTTTTTTTATCATTAGTTACCAGAAAACCAGTCAAACTGTTAAAACAGCTGCTGAGAAAACAACATCTGTTCTTGGTGTATTTGGCGCTAGTGTGAGCAAAAAGTTAGGTGAAGTAAAGTAAGTTCCTTTTTTAATTGGAAGATTTTCTTTTAAAATATTGATTTTAAAAATACGCTTTTGTATGACATTGTGAATACATAATTATTTATGACTAAAAAGTTTTTGTTATTACATTAAATTAAATGTTACTGAAATGAGCTTTAAAATTTTTTCAGAATAGTTTGATTTTGCTATGAAAATTCATAGATGGTTGTATTGACTATTGTGTGTCATTTGTTTTAATTCATAATAAATAATATGTTACCAGATTTTGGCATTGATTGCAGTTTCTTTTGATGATTTGCAAAGTACAATACTAATATGAAAAATATATATTTGAAAACATTGCTTATTGTTTGTTGAGTAGTTTTTAAGAAATCATTTCTTTATTTCTAGGAACTCCTCAACTTTTCGTTCATTCGAAGAAAGAATGGGATCTGCCTATACAAATGTCCGTGTAAGTTTAAATGCAGTTTGCTTTAAAGTATAAATGTTTATATATAATATAATGGTGTTTCTGTGTGTAACATATGAAACGTTTTAATGTTGTAAATCTTTTTACAGTCTCGCATGGGTACACCTCGAAGTACTAGTTTGTACAATTTTGATGATGCTGTGCGTGCACCTGACAGAAGAGGCGTGGCTTCCTCTGCTAGCACTCCAACAATTCCAGAAAGAGGACCCATCCCTTAAATACTGTCTTTGTTCTCTTTGTACATAATCTTAGAACTATTTGTAGCTTTCTATTTATGATATTGAATTTTAAGTGTATCTGTATATTTTGTGTATTATTTATGATTATTTTACTGAATTGTTATTCTGTATGGCCAAAACTAAATCTGCATATGCTTCTTTAGTAAAGAGTGAAAAAAAAGTTATTGTCATTTTTTTAGTTTGCATTTCAACTTACATGAATGAAATTGTGTAAATGAATATCACACTAAATATATGCTCTCAAAATATTTAACACGTAATTTGTATATTAATTACAGTAATTAAATTTTTGCAATATAAAGAATCATTTTTTCTCTTATTTACTCCATAATTGGTTGTTTCTAATTCTTTATTAAAAAAATTTAACACTTTTAGCATGATTTGTAGCCTTATCACTTTCTTCATTTATTCATTCATTCTTTTATTGTTATACATGGAAAATGGTAGCATGTTTATTGCCTTTTAATTTGCTTTTTGTGAGTTTGATATTTTCTTTTAAATTTTTATGTGAGATTTTCAAAAATGAAGCATTTAACTTGGGTTACTTTTTTTTAATCAAATAATGAATAACATAATATACATTTAAGTTAAGGGAACATTATTGAGCATAGATATACAGTAGAGTCTCCTTACAATGAAGTCTCTCTACAGCGAATTTCTCCTTATAACGAAATTTTTAATCGGAATGTTAAATAACATTCAAAATATTCTCCATATAACGAAGTGGTTGTCTCCCTATAACGAATTTTTTTCAGGGGTTTATCTTTTCGCTTTTTGTCATTTTTGAAGAAAGTTGATAATTTCTGTGCAACCAATTCGCTCATACGTGCCTGTTTCTGGAACCACTCACTTTTAAAATGTGAAAATTTAACATCATGAAATGCAAAGCAATGTAAAATAGCGGATTTTTTCAAGTAAAATAAATGTAAGTACATACTAGTACATATTTTTCTCTAAATTGGTGAATTGTCTTAACTTTTGAGCATTTTATTTATACAATAAAAATTAGTATAATTTTAACAAATTTATAATATATATTACTTCACTTTTAATTGAAAATCATAATTAAATACATTTGAACTTATCGCACCTATTGAAAGTTTGGAACATTTACTTAAATAACTGCAAAAATCTCTAATCTCCATATAACGAAATTTTCTCTATAACGAATTTTTCAATTGGAACCAAGCGATTTCATTATAGGGAGACTCCACTGTAATTTCAGTTGTTTATTAATTTTTTTCAGTCGTAAAATTCAATCTTTAAAATATTACTACATTTAAAATATAATCTTTTGTTTATATTATTGAACCTGGTCTTAAGTATGTTATCCCAATTCATAAGCGAAACTTGCATTTATTTTTAAATGAATTTATTCCATGGAATATTTCAAATTTATAAAAGTGTTTTTTCATGAAAGATAAACATTTTGGTTTTATATCTTAATACTGACAGAGTTCAGCAGATGTCCATAATAATTCTTCACTGCGATTTTTTTTTTTTGTATAGGTAAATAAAACGGCTTTAATTTGTTCTATGAGTTATCTCGTAATCAAAGTTATCAGTTTAAATTTCATTTATAATTAAAACTTTTTACAATTTACAAAAGTATTTCGTTTCTTAGCAAAAACTGATTTGATATTAGTGACATGATTATGCATAAACTTTGTGCTGTGAATTGTTTTTGAATCTTGTTACATTCAGTTTTATAAAATTCCAATCATTTCATGAAAAGACAAAACATGTGGTGAATGAAATCGAACAGCCTCTATAAATCTCAAAATCATTTACAACTTTGCTGTCATTGAAGTGTTTCCCTACATGTTTTCTTTTTACTACTTGCAACTACCTTCATCCATCTTTTATAATTTAAAGTTGTATATTTTAATTGCACCAATTTATTAAATGAAAATGTAATTATCGTTAAACTTTTATCACATGTTAGCTAGCATATATGGAAGCTGATTCAAAAGCCCTTAGACAAATTTTTAAGCACAAGTCAGCTATTCAGAAACAAGTCATTTTTTCATCAGAACATGGGGTCACAAATGCAAAGGGCAACCACTACAGGGGCTTTTTGCTAGTGGATTAACCAGTGGCAGTTTGTGCACTATCATCATGGGGCAGAAAGGGGGCTGCAACCCACACTCCTAACTGCATAGTGATACAACTCTGCATAACTTAAATTATGTCCTTTTTAATTAATTTTGAATAGTTACTAATTAATTAATGAATTATTATTAGACTTTTAATTGATAAAAATTTTCTAACAAAAAAAATTTATTTAAGAAATTACTAATTTTGAATTAATTTTACTTTAAAATATATTTGGTCAAATTTTGCTGCATTCCTTGCTCTCATTTATACAGATTTAGGCATTTGCGGTTCAATTTTTTTAAAAAATTCATGAAGTTTGAAATTTAATACATGTGTAGAGATAAAGATAATGTTACTACTTAAAATGAAATCTCTTCTGGTTTTTAAGTGAAAGGATCATTGAATTTTTTCCTTGATGTTTGTGTGACTATAAAATAGCACAAAGATGCTGACAGATGGACAGCCAGGCAGAATTCCCTTTGATGGATATTGTCTAAAATTTGATACTAATTCACAATTTGGTTGTTAATACCTCGTACCAAATTTCATTCCTCCAGCTGGTTCGTGTTTTCAGAATTATCACATTCATATCAACTAATAGACAATTTTCTCAATTATTTTTGTTGCATTTCTTACTTTTGTTTATAAGGCTTTAGTCAATTGCATCTGAATGTCAAATTTCATTAAATATAAAGTTAAAATAAATATACTTGTAGGAAAATTTTCTTGTTTATTTACAAGAGAAATTTCATATATATTACCATATAAAAGATCTGTTGGTATTATTAAAAACTACTTAATGATATCTACACTTCTGGTTTTATTTCGAACAAAAAGATTAATAACTTTTCCTTAATGATCGTGTGACTATTGAATAATGCTTTATTCATTGAAAGCATTACAGGTGCGTTTAACCCTTGGACTATGAAATTTAAAATATATATATATATGTAACATCTTGATTAAAGGTGAAATGTCGAATATCTGAGTCAAGGAAAAGACGTTAGTTGAGTCAATCTCCTTTTATTCAGTCATTGAAGATATTTCTTTATGGGTAAAGGATTCAGTTTTCACGTAGCTCCATGACCAGTAATCCAGAGTGAATGCGCGATGTTGTTATTTGCTTACATATTAGAGTCAAAGAAGGACAGATAGGAATGCGCACAAAGTTTAAGTACTCAGAGAAGGGAATTTTCCTGGAAAAGACTCGTGACTCGAAAAGAAAGTTGTAGTGCGCTTATTATGATGGAAGTAGAAGTAATTAAGATGAGGTGTCATTAAAAATGATTTAAGAAAGTTAAAAAAATTGAAATATCACATGTATATCCAATTTTCTATGCGAATGAAAGATAATGGGCTTCAAATTAATTTTTGGGGGTCTTCTTTTCTCTGAGCCGATTTTAAACCAAAGACTGGGACATAATACTCCCTTAAACAAAAAAATATTTTTATGCATGAAACATGATTATTATTAGTTATTACGAAAATTTATTTATTTACAATATTTCATCAATATTATTGTAAAAATGTGTATTGTTTACCAACAGAAAACTATCAAACATACATGCACAGAAGAAAAGTCGTCTGTGAATAATGTATTTTTTGGGGGGGGGTGGAAATAGGCTGTGCTATCAGTGTGACTAAGGATGGAATGAGCACAATTGTTCTTGTTCTACAACAGGGAAATATTACAATGAGTTTAAAAGTAATTTTTATCCCGGTAAGTAATTTTAAAATGTGAGAGAGACATATATATCCTGTTAGTAGTAAAAGGTTAACATGCCTCATTCACTGTGCTGCTCGGAAGAAGAAAAAAACGTAAATGATGTTGGAAGGTAATTGCGCACGAAAAATGCCGGCGCTAGGCAGACTAAGAAAAATGTGAAAGCAACCAATTACAGCGACAAGTCCGGGGTCGGTCTCTTACCCCCCCCCCCCATACACTCGCTACCACAAAAAAAATTTAAATTTTCGTGGGAAAATTTATATTTTATTTCATTTTAGCTGCCTCAAATTAGGAATTGTAAAAACAGCAGTTGAATCTGAAAGCGAGCTAAATTTTTAAATTTGTTGTCTACATTCCATACTCCCAAGTACTTTTAGTTGTCTATAAATTCCTCCTTTCCCCTGCCCCACACTTCTAGCTGGTAATCGCCGTTCCTACCAATTAGACAGAAAAGCAAAGCATTTTATTACTTTTCACAAATTTTCCATGTTTCCACCTTCATACTTGATGTCATTTTGTGCAGACTCGTGAAAAATTTATGTGAATTTTTTTGCTTTTACGTTGCTTCTCTGCCCTTATTAATTGTCAGTGGCGAATCGGGGGGGGCGGCATCCCCCATAGCTAAGCCAGAATTCTTGATTTTATTTAAAATCACTGCAACTGTTTGTTCTTAATTTTCCTTTTTTAAAAAAATAATAAAAACGTGACAACGTAGCTTTCTGGCTTGACAGGTTAAAAAATTTTCATACTTTTCGAGTCATTCCACTTGTAGTGTTGACGTGGTCGAAGACTTTTTTCGGCTAGTTATTTCATTGTATTTTTTATTAAATTATCGAAAGTATTGTATTGTTCTTTATGATTCTTATTGTCAGGTGAGTAAAGTTAAAGTGTTTTGGTTTGCATGAGGAATTTTTATGACCTCAGACCCCAATCCTGGATTCGTCACTGTTAGTTGTTTTCACCTTTTTCTTAGTCTCTGCCTAGTGCCTGCGTTTTCCGTGTGCAGGTACTGTTCTAACTTCATTTATGGTTTTTCACCATGAAGATCACACTCCAATAAAAAAAGGTGTTACCACTTAAAATTTTGTCACTGTAAGTTTAACTGTGAGAGCAAAACTGTTATTTTTACACCATTCTTTAGCGTATACCTTAAAATAACTACATCCAAAATTTCATTCCGTTTCCTAGAACGGTATGACGTGACGTACTCGTATATCGGCATTTTTTATATATATATATAATTACCCTGTATCGTACTTAAATTGAAATATAAAATTCTGTGCATCCCAGAAAAAACTTATTTCACAAGTTGTATTATGAATTCCCATTATGTGCAGTCCTTATATGCCACTAAAATCTGCTCATTAAGGGTTTTTTTTTTTTAAATATGCCAGGGAAATGCAAATTCTTGTTAATTTACCATTGCATGTTTCTTGTGCGCTTCAGGTATGCAGTCAATCTATTGGAAAAAGGATGTTTGAAATATTAAAAACAAATATATAGAAAGGGACCTTTACTAGGATACATATTGTTACAAACGTGGAAAATCGCTTCCCAGCAATGTGAGTCTTATGGTTGGGAAGAGAGTTTTACAGGGTTAAGTATGAGATGACCGACAGCAGCCACGTCTGGACCCCTGACCTTGGCGACAAATTTGGCTACGAAATATGGGATCTCAAAGGTGCTGGAATCTTCTCGATAATCTCTATTAGGAGGGAAGATACGCTTGAATGTACTAGATAATTCCATGTGACGTCACGCCTGCCGGGGGAAACTATATAAGAAGAGTGCTTGGATGTTGGAGGTGTGTTGCTCGACTGGGATCGCCTTGGAGCGCGAACGTCTTTGGAGTTCTATCCGCTGTGCGAGCTACTAAGCTGTTAGACGCCGAGGGATAGTAGCGTTGATCCATTGGGAACGACTTTGGAGTTTCGTCCGCAGTGCGAGCTAGGAAGCTGGTGAGCTGAGCGCTATTGAAAGTGCAGTTATTGTCGTTACTAGTTATTTGCTGACTGTTTGTGTTTTTAGATAACAAAGTGCTGAACTGTTATTACCTGTGAATTGTTGTCTGTTTACATTGGTAATCTGTGCAAGAACTATTGTTTCCTGTACCTGTGCTACGTGTTTTCCTGCATATTTGTAAATAAGCCTTCATTATCCTGCGTGTTGGACTGTTTACACCATACACCCACATAAAGACTTTTTGTAACAATATTCAGAAAAACAGTCTCTCTGTTTAAACAATACGGTTAGATGCAGTATTAGAAAATTGGGGAAACTTTTCCAAACTTGCCACTTACAGAATGACTTACAGAATGATGTGAAAATGAATTAAATATATTTAAGCTAATTTCTAGTGTATTAACCCTTTGCTCTCGATGCCGCCACGGTAAAAATGAGAAAGACCAATTCAATAGTTATTTATATGCAAAATAAAAATATTGGCCTTTAAATCTCATTTCGGTAAAAAATTGTTGGGTCGAAGTCCGGAATCGTAAAACTAATTTATATGCTGTTGGCATTGATATTTTTAGACCTTTATTTTGGAATGCAATAGATGAAAATTCGATGATTCGGTATTTTCGAAGAGGCTCGCGAAGGTTATTGGGAACAGGTGACTGATTCAGACAGTGGAGTTTACAACAGTTTAATGTTGAAAGGCACGATTTAAAAATATAAAAAAAGGATTTACTGCATATATATAAATAATATTACACGGTGATCAAAATCCTTCCGTCATACTATTAAGATAGGTCAGACATTCGAAACAAAGTAGGTTTTACATAGGAACATATGTATATATATGTGGAGCTAATGTACAAAATACAAAAGATCCGCCGGTCTGGTCGACACCTTGCGGAATCTAATGAACGCAGCACATGCAGCCGACCCCTTCACCCAAACCCCTGAAATGTGCGTGTAGGTCTGAGTTTCGACCACCGCGTCTACTCACCTCTCCTCAAGAAGTCGTCGATTACCCCGGCAATTCTTTATTAACTGCATAAAATTACAGATAATGCAATAGGTAATAAATTTTCAATATCAAGTTTTGAAATCTATTACAAACAAATTGACGAATACACATCGTCGGAGGTACTTGATTACGATTTATTTGTTTTCAAGTTCAAAATAAAACAAAAAATTAATCAAATAAATGAAATAAAATAAAAGGAACGTAAGAAGAGCATAAGCTCAACTCGGTGGGTCAAACGCGAAGACATGAGCTTTTGTAAGATGTCTATAGCGTCTTTTTTGAAGGGCGAATAGACTAGGTCAAAGATACTTTTTGAAGCCAGCTTTTTGGCCAATTGTTTCTTTCTTTTCCCCAAATTTTACAATATATTCAACAGTCTCAAGTTGTTCACCACTTGGACAGCCGCCTTCTTTGTCGAAAAGTTCCGCTTGGTGCGCACCAAATACTCCGTGACTTTTCAACATTTGGTTATAGTGACTTGTTATTACCATGTAGTCTATTGAATTTAACCTCTTTGAAAAAGTTTTGGCAGGGCCGGCCTTCAGCCGATTGGACCGATTGCTCCAAATAGGACCCTGTGCTACAAAGAATGTGATCGAATTTATTCAAATTAAAATCAATTAATCATTGCTTTTAACAAATTATTTTTTAAAAACACGTTTTTGTTACATTACAAAAACATGATTTGTTTTAATAGATATAAGAAAGTTTTGCAAATATAAATTACTAGAGGATGTTCACGATAGAATAAAATAAGATTTTTCAAATGTTCAGATGCGAAATAATATATACTTCCGTTTGAATGTCGTGGGCATAATAATAATTAATGGAATTCACTTTGAATTGAATTTCCAAGCAGTTTTTTTGAACTTCGAGAAGACTACTTTTTTCTCTTATAGTAATTTTGATTGTCTGAAATAAAACGATTTAACTCTTTTCTACACAATCATTAAAATAATAATGAAAATGTTGATTTAAATCTGGTTATTATTTACTTTTTATTAAACATGCATTTGATACCATTGCATGTTTCTTTCTACTGTACCGGTATGTCTTTTAAGATGAGTATTTTATAGAATTTACGAGTAATTTGCTTAGTGAAGAAAAGCTCATTTCAGTAGAATAAATTATTAGTATTCTAATTATAACCTTAAACTAAAATAAATAATGTTTTTAATTATGTTTATTAAAATTTTGCAAGTGAAAACTTAATTAGCTGATCTGAAATTTGTAGTCTTGAACTGTATGCTTTATACAGCAATTATAAATATAGCTAGAGATGTTTTGAAAGAATTAGCAAGGGGAAAAAGGAATGGTAGTTTCTGAAGCATTCCTCTTCGTGATTTTTTCTAATAACCTTTTTGTAGTTTTATGTCCTGTTGTTTATAATTTAAAAAATGTCCGATCCTATAAAAAATATTGAGATTGATTAATAGAAAAAGTTTTGTAAATTATTAACCCCTTCTTTGTCGGAAATCAATTGTCAATTATAATTTTGTAATAATATTTTGTTGTTTCAGTTTATCGTAATATTTTTGCCCCAAAACTCCTTATATACAGGGCCGGATTATCAAATAGACAATGTAGGCAACTGCCTATGGACGCTGTAACTTTTGGGGACCCCAAGATTTTTTCAGGCATTTTAGGGTAATTTAATTTTGTGCTTTCATTTGATTTTCAGTTACATTGTACTCGAACAAATTCTAATTAAAATCAAGTATCGTTTAAATTTCGGAATGCTATGCTTAGGATTTATTTCGTGCTTTGAAATCTACTTGCCGATAAGTGTGGTCCAATTTTTTTTATAATACTGACTCACAAGTCAACAACGCTCTAACCTTCCCTGCTATCATAAATGCAAAATAAAAAGGAGTGCCCTTGACTCTATAGCAATTTCGTTTCCTATTAGTATATGAGACAATATACTACCAGGGGGCCCCTGGAAAGTGAGCATTTCTTAAACAAAAAAAGCTAGTATTGCACTTATATTACAAACTGCTGCTGCTAACATTTTATTGCTCCCGTAGGCTCCCAGCATGGCCGAAGAATCTCTCTTTGTAAGAAGTATGGGTTTCTTGCTAGAGAGGGCACAATGACATTTTTTTTTCTGCTCATTTCACTGCTCTGTCTTCTTGGAACCTCTAAAGCCCTGGCCAGGAAGGTAAAGAGATCATGCGATTTGACGGCTAAAGGCACGAAGGAAAAGGGGTGTTATGTGTTTCGGGGGAGGGGGAATGAGCTGTTACACCCTTTTCTGACAGTGGCAAATAATTGAGAGGAACGAGAGAAACACGAAGCACAAATGAATACTTACACATTTTCGTACTTTTAAAAGGTGAGCTCAAATTATTGTTTCTTTAATTTTTACATTGCTTTAGTCGTATTAAATACTAGCTGCATTCGGCGACCGAATGATTCGCCTATTTTATTAACTGTATATTAATTATGCCAAATTACTTTAAATACGTCAAATTATTTACTTTTTGTTAAGCTGAAAGCATTAATTGTTTCAAAAGAATGAATTATTAATACAAAAGAAAAAAAACGGTGAACAGGAAATGTATCAATACTTGAAACTAAATTTTGAGGCATTGTGTTTTGCTTCTTATCAAATTAATGATTTAGATCTTTACATTCAATTGTTAAAAAAGTATTAGGCTGGCTTTTTAAAATCATGAAGTTGAATGAAGATTAATTTTCGTTTTGATCATGCAAGAGATGGTTTGTTCAGATTGAAATTACAATTGTTAAGCAAGAAAAATAGTTTTATAATAATAAAAGGTGATAATGATAAGACTCGTATGTAACTTATGAATTTTAAATGATTTTATAGTCTAAAAATTATTTATTTCCATAAGTACGCTCATACATTCAATTCTTTTCCAGAATAAAAATAATTTTTTTTCTTAACTCATTGCAATTTCTCTAAAATTGCTGGTATTGTGACTATATACTTTTCAATGATAGTATACATATTTTGTTTGCTGTTTGTAAACTGGCATACATGCAATCATAAGAGAGTAAGATAAAGAGCGTAAAGATAATCAAATAAAATTAAATTAGAAATTAAAACAAATTTAAAAATAAATTTAAACATACATTACAGAATTTAAACAAAGTCTAAGTAGCGCGCAATATGCTGCTGCATACAGAAAACAAAGGAAGTCAAATATCTATTTGGGTCGTTAACTCATTTGAAGAATACCTTTTTATTGTTATCCATTCTACCACAGATACAGATATAGAATTTTGCACTCGATTTTTCACTCACTTTCTGATGTGCTAGAGTTTTGAAATTTTATAAACTTGTGTATTTTCTATGGCAATGCACAATTCTAATATTTTCAGAATTATGAAATGATCTATTAATTTAAATAAAATTTGATTCCATATGAAGGGTACCATCTGGTTGTGAATTTGAGGAAAATTTATTTTAAGATTCCATAATATGTATAATAATAATTAGTATAAAGATTATAAGTATCCCATAATTAATAGAAGTATTCCATTCAAAAAATAATTCCGTAATATGTAAAATATGATTAAAAGTAGATAATAATTAAAATAAAAAAATTATACTTTTTGGTATTATTCATAGATGTGTTTAAAAATTAATTTCAATTAATTTATTAAAAGTTAATTAATTTAGATTAAGAAATTTTAAATTAAATTTAATTTAAATGCTAATGACCTACCGGCTTTGATGCAAGTTGGCTGGGAATTCGGGGCTATAAAAAAATGTTTTCAATTGGGCCCCGCTCTTGCTAAGGCCGGGCCTGAGTTTTGGCCCATGATTCTTTTGCTGAATTATTCCATCTTTCTCGTCATTTCGTAGCAAATAGTATATCTTCTCCTAAACAGATATATTTTCTCCTAACGTGAGCTTTTGACGGACCAAATTTAATATCTATTTGATCTTTACTTGTGGCAAGCTTAGCAAGGGCATCTGCTCTCTCATTTCCCTCAGTTCCTTGGTGAGCCCTAACCTATTGCAACTGAATTTTGATTAACTTTAATTTCTTCTTAATTTCAGTTAGAATCCTCCTATTCTCCAAAGTTAATTCAATAGCCATTAGGGCAGATCTTGAGTCAGTAATAATTCTAGAGTTTCGAATATTCTTATCAATACAGTAATCAATAGCCTTACCAAATGCTATTACTTCGGCCATGAAAACTGTATTTTGGTTTCCTAATCTTATTAAGTAGGAATTGATTTCTGTTCCATTATAATAATGTACATATGCTGCGCCCACGTGATTATTGATCTTCAATCCACCTGTATAGATTTCATGGCCAATCCATCCAATACTCATTATATCCTTCGGTTTCAGCGATTCTTCATAGTCAAAATTTTGTAATCCCTCATATATGTCTTCCTTTTTTATCATTCTAATCTGTTTCGCGATTTCTATTTTTAAGCCCAGTGGCGCACAACCATATAAGACTTGTAGTGCCTCATTTCAGACGATGGTGTATCATTTAGTAATTGCAATCATCGGCATTCTCTGCATCTCAAGTAACTTGTTCTTTTGTTTCACTGTACCCTTGTACCAAATTTCATTTCCATACATTATGATCTCTTCAATTACTACAGAGTATATTACTTTAACTACTTCCGGTCTTAAGCCCCATGTGGCTCTCGCAATTCTTCTTGCTTTTTCAGTGATCTTGCAAATCGTAATCTTGATTCGTTTCGTTGAACGCAAATCGTTTACTTTATTCAAGTGAGGGATAAAACTCGGACTTGAGTTCGGCTTAATGCCCAAATATCTTATATCTTTGTCATAAGTTATCCTTGAACCATAAAGACGAATACTTGGAAAATTTGTTATTTCCTTCCGGAATTTAAACATCAGATGCTTAGTTTTTCCCTTGTTGAAAGATGATTTGTAACTCCCCGCGCTTTCTTCTAAGTTCCTCATGATTGGTTTACTCATATTCGTAAAGTAGTATGAGGCAGTACTTCTCAATATAACCACAATGCCATCTGCGTAGGCTTGTATATATGCATCATTCACATTGTCCCAGAGGTTGAGCACCTCATTAATTACCAACTGCCACAATATTGGACCATAACTGGACCCTTGTGGGACTCCTATATTGTATTCCCAAATTTGTTCGTTTTCCTACAGTACTGATCTATCTTGGAGAAGGTTATCTATAAGTTTACCTATTTTAGCTGGTACTTTAAATTGCCTCAATAACTGTTTTATTTGTCACCAGCTGACCGAGTTAAATGTGTTTTGAACATCTAGAGATATTAAGCACGATACTTTCTTTTGACTTTTCGAAAGTTCTACAAAATCTGTAATTTTCTTACGAGCAGTCGTAGTACTTTTCTGAAACCAAATTGGAACCCGCTTAGTAATTCTTTTTCTTCAAGGTAGTCAACTAGTCTTCTTGTAACTAATTTGTCCAATAGTTTGCCCCATAGAGGTAAAAGGCATATTGGGTTATGTGACCTGTGATTCGATGGGTCTTTCCCATATTTTGGTTATAAGTTTGACCTTAGTTACTTTCCATCGTCTTGGGAAAATTTCCAAGTTAAAACATAAATTTAAAATCGTTTGGAACCATTCTTTGTCGGTTATAAAGATTTCCATAATGAAATCTATTGATCATCCGTCAAACCTGAGTGCACTTTTCCTCTTAAAACTTTTAATGCATGCTTCGATTTCTACGATGGTGAAATCTTTAATATCATCACCCCTGTTAAGGGCTGCCGTTTCTTAAAGCATGTAAGTATTTTATTTCTTTTGATTTATCGCCAAAAGACTTCAATTTCTCTCACTGTCCGAATACTTTTTTGACATTTGTTTTCATCTTATTGGTAATGAAAGTTGTAAAAGTCGTGTTATTATTTAATTTATTCAGCTACTTTTTTCTGCAATTATGTCTAGTAGTACGTTTCATAAGATACTACAAAAAGTTATAGTTATTCCCAAAAATAACAGAAATAATGGACTTCAATTTTTTTTCGTTCAAGTGTCCGAATACTTTTTTTAGTGACTGTAGTTTCGGGTAACATTTCAGACGATAATTTTGATATTTCTACAAAATATTGTCTTTTGACTAAAAACTTAGAAGCTTTAAACAAAACGCTTATTAATTTCTGGGAAATAGAAGATGTAGATTCTCAAAAAACTTGCAATAGTGAAGAATTAAATTATTGCAACGAACATTTCGCAAAAACACATTTTAGGAAAGCAGATGGCAAATGTATTGTTTCTATGCCATTGAAACCAGAATTCCCTGAAACCATGTTGGGGAACTCTAAGATGATTGCATCTAAAAGATTAGATCAGCTATGGACACGCTTAGAACGCGATCCTATTATGAAAGCGCTGTACTCAGAATTTCTAAATGAATACGAATCTTTGCATCACATGGAAGAAGTGAAGGAAGATACCTATTTAGATGCAGGGTATTATCTCCCTCATCACGGCATTTTACGACCAGATAACAAAGCGATCAAGGGGTCTATTCTGGTACCCCCGGTTGGGTTGGGAGTTGGGTTGGGTTCCGTTGTTAACGTGCGGAACCCAACCCAACCGGGGGTAGCAGAATAGACCCCTATGTTACGAGTCGTATTCAACGCTAGCTCTAAAACTAATAGTGGTTATTCCTTGAATGATTTATTGTACAAGGGAGGTGTGCTTCAGGAAAGCCTATTCTCGATTCTGATTAGATTCCGCAAGCACATTTATGCCTTCACCGCCGACATAAAGTAGATGTTCAGAATTATTGAGTTAAATGAATCTCAGACTAGGCTTCAAAAAATCTTGTGGAAAGACAGCAAGTCATCTCCTACTAAAGTTTAGGAATTACGAACCGTCACATACGGGACGCCAAGTGCTCCATATTTGGCAACGAAAGTTTTGCAGCAACTCGCTTTGGATGAAGAAAAGAACTTTCCATTGGCTTCCAAGGTCTTACTTCAAGCTTTTTATATGGATGATTGCCTCTCAGGCTAACCCGAATTTGCAGAATTTGAGACCATCCAGTCAGAATTAAGGCAATTTCTTCAAAGAGGAGGAATAACGCTACATAAGTGGTGTTCAAGCTATTCTCCAACCACTGTGCAAGAATTTCCACTTGACAGAAATTCCGAAGAAATACAGGTAAAGACTCTGGGCATGATTTGGAACAGTGTAAGTGATACTTTTACTTATAAAGCCAACGTGAACATTAATCACAGCTATACGAAACGAGACGTCTTGTCCCAGACCGCACGAATTTATGATCCAGTCGGACTTCTTGGTCCTATCATCTCCAAAGCCAATATATTTATGCAGCAACTCTGGTTGTTAAAATTAGACTGGTATGAAATACTTCCTCCAGACATTTCGCAACAATGGGAGAACTTCATTAAGACACTGCCTGACTTGGAGAAAATCAAGATACGCAGATGCTTTCTTAAGACCAATCCATCCGTGTAATACTTCACGGTTTAGCTGATGCTTCTTCGAAAGGTTATGGGGCTGTTATTTATTTTCAAACAGTGCCCATCGACGAGGAATCAAACTGCCGACTTCTTTGCAGCAAGTCACGAGTCGCACCAACCAAGATCATGACGATACCGAGGCTCGAACTGAGCGCATGTCTTCTTCTGTCGAAGCTTACTCACAAAGTCATATCAGCTCTAAAAATGCAGATAGAGTCCGTGCAATTGTGGTCGGATTCTACAATCGCTCTCGCGTGGATTAATACCCCTCCAAACCTTCTCAAGACCTTCGTCAGTAATCGTGTGTCCCAGATCCAGCAATTAACCAAAGATTTCCAATGGAAGCATATCCCATCAGAGTGCAACCCTGCCGATCTCATTTCCCGTGGACTGGATGTAAAGGCACTTGCAGCTAACGACTTGTGATGGAAAGGTCCAGATTTTGAAAATTTAACTGCATCTACTCCCGACAGCTTACGGGTTTCCAGTTTTGTGACAGATTAGTGCTATTCCAACGAACTTAAAACGATTCCTAAATTGACTCTAAAATTAAATATTGACTCTAATTTCATAGATAATTTACTTGATCTCACTAATAATTTTCATAAATTAATTAGAAATCTAGCCTTTATATATATTCAGGTTTATTACTAATTGTAAATCTGGTGTAAAACAAAGGGATTCACTCACCCTTGAAGAATATGGTAAAGCAGAAATATTCCTTATTAACCATTTTCAGGCAAGATACTTTGCTCCAGAGATAGCTTGTTTAAAAAAGGGATCACCGGTTTCCCAGTCAAGTAAGCTAAAATTTCTTAATCCTCTTACTGATAAAGATGGTTGTATTAGGGTAGGGGGTAGAATTTCTTATTCTAATATCAGTTGCAACCAAAAGCATCCCATTATTCTGCCTGTTGGTAATAAGTTAGTCAAACTCATATTTCAGTACTATCACAAAAGGGATTTTCATGTAGGTCAACAAGCCTTATTAAATACGGTACGTTTAAAATATTGGGCTCTTGGTGGCAGAAACATAGCACGAAAGGTCGTTCATGAATGTGTAGAATGCTTTAAAAATAAGCCAGTTATGGCCAATCAGATTATGGGGGATCTGCCTCCAGAGAGAGTAACGCCAAGTTCGCCTTTTCAAAACACAGGACTAGATTTATGTGGTTCATTTCTAATCCAATATAAGGGACAGAGAAAGGGCACATATCAGAAAGTCTATGTTGTCATATTTGTCTGTATGGCAACTAAAGCAGTTCACATAGACTTTGTTTCAGATTTGACTGCCGACGCTATAATTGCCACTTTAAAAAGATTTTTTTTGCACCCCGTGGCAAAAGTTCAATTCTCTTTAGCGGTAATGCTACGGATTTTACAAGTGCTTCAGTAGAACTAAAACGTCTATACAAACTTGTCATAAAAAATGAAACCATTGCAACTAATTGTTTCCAATGTCAATTGTATTTCCTTTTTGTGTGTGCGTATTCTCAAGCAACTGTAACTTTGTAATTAATTAATTTTTCTTGCGTTTATTTTGTATAATGTTATTTTCTATTTGTAATATTTTTGAAATATGTAAAATATTTCAACGCCGCGCGGGATGTTCCGTATTGTGTCGCGCTCGCCAACTTTGGCGACGGAACTCTCCGCCAACTGGCAACCTTGTAACCTCTCGTCAAGAGAGCGCCATTAAGGTGGGTTTACACGCGAACAGTAGAAAACCAACAGTAAGCTGACGCATGCGCAGAATCATAAAAGTTTTAACCGGGCCACGGCAAGTCTCTGTCCGAACTTGACAGCGACATCTTACTGTCGGTTTTACTGTTCGCGTGTAAACCCCGCTTTACGCTAATGCACGAGCAGAATAAAGCAATTCGAAACGCATACAGTCCGCATCTCTATTATTACTAAAACGCCACTCAACATTATCCATTAGAAAGTCCAGGAAGAAGTTTAAAATAAAGAAAATTAATTTCATCCACTATCATATTAATCACACTTATTTTTATTTTTAATTTAAGGTGTATGTAAATTTGGTTTCAGCTGTGAATGCATGTTTTAAATGTGTTAATGTTTAAGTTGATTGTAGCAGTAATAGATAAAAGAATTTTAAAGTAAAAACTTGTGTCCCCCAATTAACAAAATAAAACTGATAGTGAAATGAAATGTACAGTGTTTATTGATTTTTCATTATTTTAATATTTTAGACATTGTTTAATAATTATAAAGTATCTACAGTTTTCATAAATATTTTTTTGATGTATGTGTTTATTTTATTTGGGATAAAAAGTGTACTCCTCAGAATAACTTCCATTAATAAGTTTTTGAAGTACAACTTTGGGAGAAAAAGTTGCAAAATTTAATTTGCCTGTCCACAAAATGCTTGTGTTTGTCAGACTATTCTAATGAAAGTTTAGTTATCTAAATTATATCTAATACATATAATATAATTAACATTATATCTATGCACAATCTGCAAAAACTTTGTTAAATGACCCAATTCCCTTTTGAACATATCCCTGACATATATTATACTTGAATGCAAATTTGAAAATTCCTGAGACATTAAAAATAATAAGAGATATCTTCAACCAGAATACATTGTTTTATGCCACTTTATTTTTTAGAAAATTATTTATCATTATAGATTATCCATTAGAAAGTTCTGGAAGAAATTTAAAATAATGAAAATTATCTTTATCCAATATATTAATCACACTTATTTTTATTTATATCACTTATTATATTTTTATATATACACTGAAGAGCCAGAAAAACAGGTATAGGCGTACATATGCAAATAACGGAGATATGCAACCAATAATCGTAACCCGATGCGGTCGGTAACGCCTATATAAGACAACAGATGTCTGACAAATGTATTAGATCGGTTCCTGCTTCTGCAATGGCATGTTTTCAAGATTTATGTGACTTTGAACGTGGCGTTATAGTCAGCGCACGAGAGATGGGACATAGCATCTCCGAAGTAGCGATGAAATTTGGATTTTCGCGTACGACCATTTCACGAGTGTACCGTGAATATCGGGTATCCGGTAAAACATCAAATATCCAGCAATGTCTTCTGGTGATTGCCCGACGTCAGGTCGTTTTTCTGTGTCTTTTTTTTTTCGGGCGACCGATGGCGGAAATTTGATATTTTACTGATTCGATATTACGGTACACTCTGTGAGAAATGGTCGTACGTAATCCAAATTTTATCAAGCATTCGGAGATGCTATGTCCCATCTCTCGTGCGCTGACTATAACGCCACGTTCAAAGTCACTTAAATCTTGAAAACATGCCATTACAGCAGAAACCGATCTAACATCATTTGTCAGACATTTTGTTGTCTTATAGGCGTTGCCGACGCATGGGTTACTATGATTGGTTGCATATCTCCGTTATTTGCATATGCACGTTGTACCAGTTTTTCTTCTTCAGTGTACAAAATAGAGAGACGAACAAAGAAATACATAGTTGGTTATGTTATGTTTGATAAATCGATATTCACCACTATGTCCCAAGAGAAATTTTATCAAATGATAATAACAAGCACAGGTTATAATATGTTGGTTTTAAGTTTTAAAAGAAGGTTTTGTTGTACAGCTGAGGAAGATGCTGATTATCTAATTATTAAAGTCTTTGGAAATAGAAAATGGTCACTATGTGTGTGGTTGTGGTGAAGGGTGGTTATAATGGCAGATCCACTAATTCCGAAAACATTTTACTTTTAAGCCTGGGAGAGGTAGTCGGAAGATTCTTTATATTGTGCAGCAAACCTGAACATTGCTCCACACATAAGGGACAATATTTTTGTTTCTTCAATGTTCAGTGGTTACGATACTCACATCTGCTGTTTTCTTGATGAAAATGCATGCCTATGAAGTAGATGAAGCAGGACAGAAAGTTTTGATAGCCTGTGTGAGAAAGAACAGGAAGAAACATTGGATTTCTCGAGATTCAAACTTTTTCAGAAATCACTTGTAAAAAAATAATTTCAATGAGTCTCTCCTCCCACTTCAGCAGCTGCACGTTCACACTCTCTCTGTGCATACTATAGGTTTAACTTTGGAGTGGGTTTTCCAAAAGCCCCTTAGATTGTGATTGGAAAGAAACCAAACATGGATTGTTCTCAGTCAGGAACCAGATCCTCCAGCCGTTCTCTCTAAGATATCATGCAAGTGCGAGAAAGGGTGTAATTTGACTCGCACCTGTAGGAAATCTGGCATTAAATGTTCAAAAATTTGCTGCAAAGGGAAAGAATGATACCACCTTCCAGAAATGATAACGCATTAAAACTCAGCTAACAAGAGGCTAAAATCGATATCAGGATAGAGGAGATAATTTCAGATGTTGATTTGGAGGAAGAATGTCAAACATTGCAAGTAGACGAAAGTGACAGTCAGCAAGCCGACATTAATGATTATGACTCACCTTCAACATCTAAAAAAATTAAATTGATCTAAAACTTTTTATTTATTTAATATCACTTCAATTATGCGTAATTAAATAATAAGTGTTAAAATGAAAGTTTTGAGTTATTTTGAAGAACTTCCATTGAATGAGAAATGCTGTGTTCTAATTAATAAACACCTCTGAATATTGTCTGAAGCTTTTGCATGATGTTTTGTTAAACAGCACACAAAAAAGCAGATCATAATATGTTTTCTCTCAAAATATACTAAATAAGCCTAAAATAATGTAAAGCATCCTGAAACAAATTTAAAATGTATTTATAGTAATTGAGGCAGGTAAACAGAAAAACCGTTCCTTCCTTCCATGTAACCTTTGGTACGCGCATAATCTTATTTCTGTTAGGGATAACAGTAGCCATCAAGAGGGTCTTGGTCTCGTAAATACTTTAATTAAACATAAAAGGACACAAATACAGGGACAAACATTAAGAAAAAAACACTTCATTACATATAAAATAAACAATCACTAGGGGCAGGGCCGGTCTTAGGGGGATGCGAATTGGAAAAAAAAGCAAAGTCAGCAGCACAAAATGGCGCTTGTGTTTCATAGTATAATAAAGAAAACACATGACAGTGTCCTCTTTTCGCCAACTGGAACCTAAATTTGATAAGCAGAACTACAGTTTTACAGACAGAATCACACCAAGTGTCATTTATCTGGCATGCTTAGATATCGCCACCCTGATGCCTATAACTCCTCAGGGTTATCTACCATTTGATGAGCATGGATGAAAGGCGAAAAAACCCTCCAGCCAGCGCTCCCATCCCTACTTTATTTATGAATCAGAAAGTGAGTTTTATATCGAGGGTAACAAATAATAAGTCTTGAATAATATAAATGCATATAAAATTAAACTTCAAAATTAAGTTAAATTATAAAAATAAAACTATAAAACCTAATAAAAAATGACAACAATAACCTTTTATGAGCCTAACCAGCAGCATTGTGATTTCACTCATGAATATTCCAAGAACTTTATAAACAGAAATAAACTTACTAACAAACAGAAATTATCAAATAATTAAAACACAAAAGGAAAAATTAGAACGAAAAATACAATTAGAATGAAAGCAAAATGGAAGAAAATTGGAAATAAAACAAAATGCGATTCTTCCTCAGAGGCCACTAGCTAGCTCTAAAACAGGACAAAAATTTTCTGAGTAAAGGATTGACCATTAATCAAAATTATTTTATGTGGCCGAATTTTCTCAACATCTGAAAAAATAGGATAAAAGGAAAAAAAAGAAAAACACTCGGGATCCTTCTAAGGTAGGAATTAGTAATCACTAAGATTTGCACGGATGAAGAACGTTTATGGGGTTAGAGGGTTCGCACCCAAAAACAGATAGAACAGACAGGCCCCTTTGGGATTTGGTCCAATATTTTATACAAATATACGATTGTGCTAAAAAGTACTGAATTTCCTCCTTTTCATTTGTATATCATTGTACTCACATGCACAGGGATGGACAGAGATAAACTTTCCGATTTCTCTAAAATTTGAGAAGAAAGAATATAATTTAGGTGATGGCTTAAGTAAGAAATTTACATGTCAAAAATGTTTTTTCAGGACTGAGGAGGTTCTATCAAAACTTGTCTCCGAATTTTTCTCTGACGATTACAGAGCAATACGTAACTGAACGAAGTATTT